>JAVJIF010018046.1:0-86499 GCA_038442645.1 Agave tequilana | reverse complement strand
ACTCCTCAGCTAACTCGCTGCGTACAAGTTAGTCTTTGCCTACAATCTCTTTGAGATTTTGGTCGACAGAGCTGTGTTACTCCGTCCACCATCCGAAGAGACGGTCCCCAGAAGTTCTCGACGTTCACCCGGTCAACGGAAAACAAGACTCACTTTCCACCACCGCCTGAAGAACCCAGCACTAAACAAAGGGAAGATCCAAGACTCAACATCTTCCCTCCCTTGTAGTCGGAGCATTAGTCCGTTGTAATCTTTCAGTTGATTTAAGGAAATTTTACGTGAACCATTCTCCGTACCAAACAGAGATGGCGACTCCGCTGGGGAGAACTTTCGTTACTAATGAACAGGTTGTGGCGCAAGGTGACGTCCTCTACAAGGGGAAGACGGTCGAATCACTTGTCGTAGAATTCGACCAGGCAAAGTACGAGGAGTTCCTCTCTTCCGGCTCCAAGAGCCCAAAAGCCCACGCCTACCGCAGGATCTCTACGGGGACTTGCCCCGAAGTCTGCTCTGAGCCTCTCTCAGAGGCAGCTGCTGTGAGGGATGTTGTGGCCAATCACGCCAGGCATGACACACGCGCCAACGTCTCTCAGGAGCCGCGTGGTCAAATTCTCTGGTGCCCAGCCGATCCACCCTCTTCCTCGGCACCAGGTCGTTGTTGGTTTCTCTCAACCCCACGACGCAATCGGAACGCTGAGCGCCGACAGAGGAGGCGTGCGCGTCAACTGCAAGTTTGAACAACTGATCGTCCAACTGAGGCAGGACGCAAGGTTCAAACAGGCGTCTCTGCCACGCCACATCCTGCACGCGAAATCCACGTTTGGCAACCAAACGTGAGGTTCACCAAGTTGGCCTATCTGAAGCCCCACTCTCCAGACGCCAAGGCGAAGCTTGCGCGCCTCGCCGAGTACAAGAGGCACGCTCCTCTAGGCATGGGGCCCAGCTGCCCTGCATCTCTCAAGCGCTTCTGCCCCGACACAACAATCAGCAACGCGATAGCTGCGTCTCTTCTCAGCAGAGACGCCAGACGCGCGTCCTGAGGCCACGACGCGAGAACCGCGTCTCTGAACCCCGCGTCCTAGCTGTACAGAGCAAGGATGCCTCCTGCCCTCGACATAGCGATGCTAATCTCTTTGATCCTCTTCCCATGGATCTGAGAGATTATTTGACAAAGAAAAGAAGTGATAATCAGATCACTTCGTCATGTTGCTACCAACGGCTTATCACGATGCTTTCTGAGTGCCGTTGCAATTCAGGTGCAAACCAGTAGTCTCTAGTTAGACAGCTGACCCTGATTCCCCGATCAGCTAAGAGAAGTCGCTCCCACAGGAGGAGGATCTTCTCTGACACTGAATATCCAGAGCTCACTGCAAACATGGTGAGCAGGAGCAGAGGAAAACAACATGCAATTAGTTCCGATGATGAGTCTGACACAGAACCGGAAGGAGTGTACCGACACACTCGCACCCGGACCGGAGCAATTCCCTCGATTGACTACAATGCTCTAGTCCGGGGCATTGAGGTGAATGACTCGCATTCCGCTATTGCAGAGTCGCAGGCTTCAAATTCCTCTATGGAGAAAGAGGCCTACATATACATGACTAGCACTCCTGAGGAGACCGCCAGGCGCTTGGAGCAGCAAGCCCAGGTCCAGAAGGAACAATTCGAGATGATTCGCGCTCAGCAAGAATCTATCGACTCCCTCAAGCAGATGCTCGCATAGTTGCTTGAAGACAAGAGGAAGTCAACTAACAAAGCCTCCTCTAAGAAGTCTAAAGGCAAACGAAAAGAGGGGGAAAGCTTGTCCTCTGTACATATAGAGGAGAAAGAGCGGTCTACTTCTGATTCGTCTAAGTCCTCATCGCAGGAAAAGGAAGACCAAGACCAGGGAAAGGTTCATTCTAAAAGAATGAATCAGTTGGAGCAACGTCTTGAGGCCCTTACCAACCGGAAAGACCTCCAAGAAGCAGGAGTGGTCCGGCCATATCCGGCCGAGTGGGACCTGGTCCCATACCCGCCCAAGTTCAAGGCTCCAACCCTCCAAGCATTTGATGGGAAAGGTTCACCGAACCAACATATCTACTACTTTAAATCCCAAACAGGAAATGTGGTAGATAATGATGCCATTCTGGCACGCTTGTTCATCGGCACCCTAAAAGGCTTGCCTTTGAATGGTTCATGAAGCTCCCAGAGGGTTCCATCAAGAATTGGGGCGACTTGGAGAAACTCTTTCTAACGCGCTTCTTTGAAGATGACTCGGAGGTCAACATGCCTACCCTTTTAGCCACCAAGCAGCGAAAGGGAGAGTCCGTTAAGTCTTTCGTAGAAAGATTTCGGAACGTAGCACTCCGATGTCCAAGCGGTATGACTCAGGTCACCCTGGTGGAAACATGCCGCCATAATCTCCAAACTTCGGTCCTTGCCCAAATAGGAGTTGCCAAAAGCCGCACCTGGAAGCAGTTGATCCAACAAGGTGAACAGGCTGAAGAAATTGTCGCCCGGGTCAGGGCAGAGGAAAACAAACCCCGACCTGAGAGGACAACAAGGCGTGCGCCAGACACATCCCTCCAAGCCAAACGGGAGGATAACTTGGCAGCAGAGACCAAATCCCCTGTCAAACCTCAACCGGTTAAGGGAAGTGGCTCTTCAAGCCAACCACGTGCTAACAAGCAGTATTCCTTCAAGGATGAACATGTCGACTCGCTCTTCAAACTACTCAACAAGAGCAACCGACTGAAGCTTCCTGAAGCTAGGCGCCCTGAAGAAGTCGGTAAAACCGATAATCCCAACTACTGCATGTATCACAGGATGTTGGGACACCCCACCAAGAGCTGTTACGTCTTCAAGGACATCCTTCAGGCTCTGATTGACGCGGAGGTATTAAAACTCCGTCCAGAGCAGAAGAAGGTGGCGGCTAACATGACGTCGTTCCTTCAGTTTGGAAGGCAACCTCCAACACCCTCTGGAGTAGTCCCTGTCCCAAGAGGAGAACTGAGAATGGTCAACACAGACCCTCACCAACAGCAAGAGAAAGGCCTGGTACCCGTTTCCACGCCTCGGGGAGAAGTCATGTGGGTTCATCCCGACCTTGTGGATGGCCAGCAATGGACCACTGTAACCAGCAGGAAGTCCAAAGGCAAAGCAAATGCTACATCCTGTAATGTGGTATGTGCCTCTTCTCGGGAAGCGGAGACTGATGTTCCCTCACTGACCGATTCAGAAGAGGAGACGATAATTCTGGCCACAGAACCCAGTCAACTGGTGGCAGAAACCCATTCAGGACAGTCATATTTGAAAAAGTATGACGAAATGGCGGTAACTCCTCCAAGACCCGCTGCAGAGTCAGTCAAGCCTTCCACAAAGCAGCCTGTGGAGAGACAGAAAGAGCTTCGGTTTTCCAGAGTTCCTTCAAAAGACATAGCAGAAGGATCCACAGCACCTTACCGCTTTGATGTCCTGGCTCAACTGGCCAACATCCCGGCCCGGATTACTCTTTATGAGCTTCTTAGGCTATCGAAGTCGACCAGAGAAGCTCTACAAGAGGCCTTGGCTAATGCTGAGATTTTCATGACCCAGGTGCCGATCGGACCAAAGGAGGAAGATGTAGAGGACTGCCTCCATACCTCCCAAAATGTTCCCTACATCACCTTCACGGCAGATGATATGCAAGTTAAAGGGAAACATGATCGACCCCTTTACTTCGCAGGGTATATTGGATCATCTGAGGTGAACCGCATTCAGGTAGATTCCGGGTCCGCATTGAGCATTATGCCTCGCCGAGTCATGCAACATCTTGGGATTCCTACTCACCGTTTGAGCGCCACCCAGACTACTATTTATGGGTTCAATGCCAATAGTACCCGTCCAATGGGGAAGGTTAAGCTCAAATGCCAGATTGGAGATCTAAGGTCAGAGGTGACATGCTACGTCATAAATGCTGACACCTCCTACAACTTGTTGCTGGGACGACCGTGGATTCATCGCAATTCTATCGTTCCCTCTACTCTCCACCAAGTCATGAAATACATTGACGGAGTGGAAAGGTGCGAACGTTGATTGCCGAGAGGCATCCGTTCAAGGAGTGGAGAATTATTTCACAGATTCCCTCCTATATCAGGAATCCGTGGAAACAGATGAAATCCCGCAACCAGAGGAGCCCGACTCTGGTAATAAAGCCGACACCGAGCCGGAAAAAGAAGAATGCATTTGGGAACTGGACCCACCTATAACGGGCATTAATAAACCCGATGTTGATAATACCTCTGACGATGTAAGCGGATGGTATATTAATGAAGACTTAGATCTGGCGTATTTCTCTGTGTTTGCTTCTGATTCAGTGCCGTCAGACACTAGTACCGAAGTCGACGACGATCTCTGGTCGGCAATGGGTGCTTTGACATCATTGCATGTACCGGTGAAATCGTCCTTCGAAACATGTCGAGATGTTGGTAGTCCGCAAAAATCCATATTCATGGTTCCAGCAAGACGGAAAGGCCAAAGACCAATTCTTTTCGGACGAATTGAATCCAAACCGATGACCCGTGAAGAATCATAAGGCGAGCAAGAATCCCCTCAATTCGGTCATTATGAGCCAAAGGCACTCAGAATGATGAAAAACATGGGATATGATCTAACAAGCGGACCAGGGTTGAACTTCGGCAAAGGAAGGAGAACGCTACTCCGATCGTTTATGCCGAAAGGGAAAACCCCTGATTATTATCATCGGACTCGCAGGGGGTTATGCTATGTGTCAACTCCGATCCCATCAGCTTCTGAGTCTGAAGAGACATTGGGCCATGATTGCTCATCAAGCACGTCCTCGTGGGAATCAGATGCTAGTATCGGCAACATCTTCGGAGAACTTTCAGTGAATATGGTTTCAACAAGCCACCTGGAAGACGGAGATGAAGAAATGATCCAATCTGATACAGATCCTTGGATCAAACACTTAAACAATCTTTGGGATACCCGCTTTAAACAGCGTGAGCCACCCACAGAGGATAAGGTTGTGCAGATCAATCTAGGAGATGAGGCTAATCCTAAGCCCATCTTCATAAGTGACGGCCTGTCTCCTTCTGAGAAAAAGCATCTAATATCTCTTGTACAAGAATATATAGATGTCTTCGCCTGGAATTACGAGGATATGCCTGGACTTGATCCTCGAGTGGCTATGCACCGCCTCAACATTAATACGGACAAAAAGCCTGTCAAGCAACAACGACGACGACGGTTCCGTCCAGAAATAATGGAGGCAATTCAATCAGAAGTCAGAAAGCTTATAGACTCTGGCTTCATTAGGGAAGAACAACATCCTGATTGGGTAGCCAACATCGTTCCCGTTGCTAAAAAGAACGGAAAGATCCGAATCTGCATTGATTTTCGTGATCTAAAAGAGGCATGTCCCAAGGATGAATTCCCACTGCCAATCACAAATGTCATGATTGGCAACACATCTGGATTCGAGCGAATGTCTTTCATGGATGGATTCTCAGGATACAATCAAATCAAAATGTACCCTGATGACGAAAAGCATACCTCTTTCAGGACACCACTGAGGGTATACTGCTACACCGTCATGCCCTTCGGACTGAAGAATGCAGGGGCAACATATCAAAGGGCCATGAATGCCATTTTCCATCAGCATATGCGCAAAATGGTGGAATGCTATGTTGACGACATCGCAGTAAAAAGTCGCGCGAAGGGTGATCATATAACTGATCTAAATGTTGTCTTTGATATCATGTGGGCCCATCAATTGAAGATGAACCCCACCAAGTCTTTCCTGAGGGTGGCCAGTGGCAAATTCCTCGGGTTCGTCGTAACCTCCATAGGAATTCATTTGGACCCGGAAAAGGTTCGCGCTATCCAAGAGATGCGACCTCCGAGAAACCTTAAGGAGCTCAGGGATTGCAAGGACGATTGGCGTATATCCGAAGGTTTATCTCAAATCTATCTGGAAGATGCCAACCCTTTTTCCAAATTAATGAAGAAAGGTGTTTCATTCATTTGGGACAGCGCTTGCCAGCAAGCATTTGAGAAAATTAAACAGTACCTCACACAACCACCAGTCCTTGCAGCTCCGGTATTCGGAAAACCTTTCCTGATTTACGTCTGAGCAATGGATCATTCTTTGGGAGCTCTACTAGCTCAGAATGATGATCAGGGATGAGAGCAAGCAATCTACTATTTGAGTAGAACAATGATCGGAGCCGAATATCGGTATAACCCGATCGAGAAGGAATGTTTGGCATTGGTGTTTGCTATTCAGAAAATGCGACACTATTTGGTGGGCCAAACTATAAACGTCATATCAAAAGTCAACCCCCTGAGGTTACTTATGACAAAGCCTTCATCGTTAAATGGCCGACTGGCAAAATGGGCCATATTGCTATCCCAATATGAAATGCACTTTTTACCACAAAAAGCCGTGAAGGGTCAAGCGGTGGCGGATTTCCTGGCTGAGCATCCAGATCCGAGGGCAGCCAAACTTTACGAGGATCTCCCAGACGAGGTCGCTGAGGCCTGCCAGACTCAGACATCCTTCGAAAAGCAAGTGTGGCAACTTTTCTTTGACAGTGCATCGAGAACAAGCCCAAAGGAATATAGTGGCAGGAGTAGGAGTAGCACTCGTCTCCCCACAGAACTACATAATTCCTCGAGCTGTCTCGTTAACCGAGCCTTGTTCCATCAATGTAGCAGAATACAATGCCCTTTTGATTGGGATGCAACTCGCTGATGAGATTGGCGTTAAAAATCTCGAGGCATATGGTGACTCCAAACTCATCGTCAGCCAAGTTCGCGGGGAGTACGAAGTCAGACATGAAGACCTAGTACCCTATTACAACACAACTGTCCACATGGCTGAAAGGTTCACCAACTTTTACATTGACCATGTGCCACGCAAGCAAAATGCGCATGCAGATGCACTAGCATCCCTCGCTGCCTCCTTAGCCCTTCCAGCCGGAGCAGTAGAGAAGATATTTGTCCACAGCCATGACCTGTATTGCCCGAAACTTGCTCTTGAGGGCTACCAGGAGCCAACAGGAGATTGTCAAGGCAAAGAAGTTCTCGAGTCGTCAGCCGGTCCAGAGCATAGAGACTGGCGATTCCCTTATATTGATTATGTCTTGTACGGCATCCTGCCTGAGGACACCAAAGAAGCGGCTGCCATTCGAAGGAAAGCCCCCAAATTCTACTATAATGCGATTACGCGAACATTGTATCGTAGATTGCATGACGGGGTCTTATTCCGCTGCCTTTCACCAAAAGAGGCACGGGAGGTATTGAAAGAAGCCCATGACGGCATGTGTGGAGCCCATCAACCTGGCCCAAAACTCGCATACCGACTCCAAAGGTTGGGATATTATTGGCCTAAGATGATCGCTGACGCCATCACTTATGCCAAAAGATGTCACGCCTGCCAAGTGCATGGCGATTTCATCCATCAAGCACCGGGGTATCTTCACCCTACGACCTCTACCTGGCCATTTGAAATGTGGGGGATGGATGTAGTTGGCCCTATCAGCCCTCCATCATCAAAAGGACATCGGTTTATTTTGGCCATAACCGATTAATTCTCCAAATGGGCTGAGGCCGTTCCCTTAAAGGAGGTAAAGTCATCAGACGTGATCAAATTCGTCAAACATCATGTCATTTACCGTTTTGGTGTACCTCGGCGAATTGTCCATGACAATGGACCCCAGTTCATCAGCCAGGCTTTCCAGAGATTCTGCACTAAGTTCAGAATCCAGAGTGTCTCTTCAACGGCATACTACCCCGCCGCTAATGGTCTCGCAGAAGCTTTCAACAAGACCATCGGCAAACTTCTCAAGAAATTCGTCTCGAAAAGTCAACGTGACTGGGACGACAGGCTAGGCGAATGCTTATGGGCTTATCGCATAACTGTTCGAACCCCAACTAAAGCTACGCCATTCTCTTTGGTATACGGGTGTGAAGCCGTGCTTCCACTGGAAATCGAAATTCCATCTCTACGCGTCGCCCTGACAGCAGAGATGACAAATGAGAAGAAGCATCAACAGCGACTCCAAGAATTGGAAGCCTTAGATGACAAACGTCTGCAGGCCCAACAACAAATTGAGTTTTACCAAGCTCGGATTTCCAAAGCCTTCAACAAGAAAGTTAAGATACGCACTTTCAAGAAAGGCGATCTTGTCTTAGCTGTCAGAAGACCTATGGTGATGACACATAAGACAAAAGGAAAATTCTAGCTCAAATGGGAAGGACCATTTGTAGTAGAGTCAGTCTACTCAAATGGATCATATCGCCTCATAACCTCAAATGGCGATACACTCATGATGCCGATCAATGGCAGATTCTTGAAGAAGTACTATCCTTAATAGTACTCCTCCTCTGATCAAGTTAAAAGTACACCTCTGATCAAAACAAGAAGAGCTTCTTCATTAACATCCGACGCCTCCGACGGCTAAGGATAGAGGAAAATGTTGGCTTTTAAACCCAACATAAGTCTTCGACAACTCATCATGCTGAGGGGAATAGCATGGCTAGCCCAACTCAAATGGTAGTTGGTAAAGGCACCTCAAATCCGTTGATAGCTGAGGATTTGCTAAAAATCCTAAGTGGATGTAATTCCACCCTCTCTTCCAAAATCCCTTACCAATTCTCATACACAGAATGGTAGGTCTACAAAATACAGTCATTGCTAAGTTAACACTATACCTCTGATAATGAAAATTTTCAATACTCCCTATCGAGTACAAATTTTACTTGTCAACTCTATATGGAGTAGCAAACCTTCAAATTTGCCAAGTTAATACTATACCTCTGGCACTCCAAACTTCACTTGTCAATTCTCATCAATAGAATGGCAGGCCCTCAAATTGCTCATATCGCAAGTCCACTACTGTCAAGTTAATACCACACCTCTGACAATATACTGTTAAGTTAACATTACACCTCTAACAGTAATCAAGTTGCTGCCAAGTTCAATATTAAACCTCTGACAGTCATCTTCCTCAGACTTCCAGACCGAAGCTAAAATGAACGATGCTAAGTTTAATGCTACACCTCTAGCTTCCAAGTCACTGCTAAGTTCAACAATACACTTAAGGCCATGACTTTCCCTCGGACTTCCTTGTTAAACTCGAGATGACCAATGCCAAGTTCAAAATTACACCTCTAGCATTACCCTCACTGCCAAGTTAAACATCACACCTATGACAGTGACACTTTCAGTTTTCCCAAATGAAAGCTGACTCACATTCTTGTCAAGATAACATCACACCTCTGACTCACATTCTTGTCAAGTTAACATCACACTTCTGACAAGACTACATTCAACCCGTTAAGTTAATATCATACCTCTAACGGTAAAAACTTTCCTAGATCCCCCGCGAATCTAGCCTCACTTGTTATTCTCTTCAACAGAATAACAAGCCCACTTAAAAATATTGTTAGGTTAACATTACACCATTAACAGTGTTTTCATTAACTTCCCAGCTGATCTTAATCAAGTTAATCCCAAACCTCTGATAAAAGTTCATCCTCCCTGGGGGTACAAATTCAGCTTGTCATTCTCCGTTATAGATTGGCAGGTCCAAAAAAATTATCCCTTGTCAAGTTAATATCACACCTCTGACAGTATTGTTGAGTTCCTGAAATAGGATCTCTCTCCACAAAATGTGACTCGTTAAGATTATCATCATAGTTTTGACAAGTCAAAGACTCTTCGCTTCTATTCGTCTGACTTAAAAAAAAAAGTTCAAGACAATAGGAGGAAACAAAAAGAAAAGTGTCACTTTTATTTATATCCAGGCATATGAAAGTGATACAAAACGCTCTCTTATACAATAAGATTGAGTGTTACAATAAAGGAGCACAAAGAAGTCCCTTTCTCTCTCAAAGGTTGCACTCACTCCTTGAAGCTGCTCACAACTCCAAGTACAAGATGTTTGGAAGGGCGCCAAAGTAGGATTGAACACTGTGGTGACGATCGGAAGCTGGTTGCACCACGATGCATGATGTAAACATCGAAGAAGCCTCTGGTTGACCGAGAACAATGGTGTTTCTTGAGGTCGAAAGGCAGCTGAATCTTCTGATTCCACCAGACCATCCGAAGCAGCGGGGTATGATCCTTCGTTGATGAACATCTCCACCACCAGAAAGTCATCCAATGAGCATGGAGTTTTCATCGATGTCACTTCTGGGGTAGGTGAAGGGAGAATCCAAGAACATACCCACCACTATATCCCCCGCCATACTCACTCTGACCATGCCATGCCAAGAAGCATGACTGGTGCATTGAATCCAAAGAGATCTTGGCGAGGGTCCGATCCCCGTCTCCCGAAGACGGGAGCCATGACTTCTTCTCCTGTGGTCGACCATCATCCAAGTTCACTGGCCGATATATTCTCCCAAGGGCCCAGCGAATATGAAAAGGGATGATTAAGCCTACCTACAAAAAGTAAAAGTTAGGAGATCTGAAACTTAGTACATTTCAACAAGAAAGACTGAGTGCCAGACGCAGCTATTGCGGAAAGCTTCAGACGCAGGAATGACCCGCGCAGTGAACCAAACTTCTGCGGCGGCAGAAACAGACATGATCAAAACTGTGATACACACAGAATTCAAACGCAGTCTGGTTTTGCATCCGCGTCTAAGATATGAGGCGCGAAAAGAATCAGACGCGAAAATTGCCGTCTCCCTGTTCGACGAACAGGGGTTGCAAAATTCAGGCCTGAAACTTTCGACCTAGGTTGAAATTCTTCTAAGTCGACAGCCTTAGACGCGAGCTCTGTATGTAAAGCTCGCAGTCCAGGTGCAAAAGTCCCTTATACTCGTGTTCAGAAGAATTTTGAGTCAGAGTTTTCTGAATGGCGCAACTCCCAAAAGGTGAGCGCACCAGCCAGACTTCAGAAGAAGGTCAAGAAAATGAATCTCTTTAAGAGATAGCAAAGCTACAACCCAGTGAGGGCTGAAAATTTCATGGCAGACCAGGAAGTCATACCCGCAGCAACCCCCATTAAAGGTTGAACTGCTTAACTCCCCTATCCCTCCAGGAAGTTATTTGGCCGCAGATGTGGAAATGACATAGCACCTCCCAGTAGGTCTCATATACACGAGGGCACTCTTTCTTCAAGAGATGAAGCTCCTCAGAGGTGGGGACGTATTCCTCATAAGGAGCATCTCCCATTACCAGCCCCGAGACTTCATATAATTCAAGCAGGGCAAGCCCTATTTCTCCAACCGGGGTGAAGAACGTCCCCGTCAAAGGGTCGTAGTGCTCCAGGATCCCAAAGAAATTTTGAAAATTCTGTGGGATGCCATATTGCACAGCCCTGACCGCTTGGTACAGTCCCACCTGGTCCAACAGACCTCCAAGTTCAGCGAGGACAAAGCTCACCATCTTGCCCCACAAGTACTTGTTAGTGGAATGAACCCACCCGAGCGGGCGGAAGTCAGTGGGAAAATCACTCCCTACCTTCATGAATTGATTAATAAAGGTAGTGCTGAGCTGAGAGGTTTCTCCTACTGGGTAATCGGACCTGAATAATTCAGGAAACAAACCAAAGATCTCCCTCCCGTGTCCACCCGAGTGCACCTTCCTGGCGCCCAATATGCCAAGAGAGACACTGGGAACAGATCGGGCAAGATCCCATTCCATTGCCCGAGGGACAGACATGTGCTGAAGGTAGGATAGGGGATACATTCTCTCCATATTTGGAAGAAAGAATTTCCTATCCCCTATCTAGCGGAGCCACTTGTAATCGCCATCATGCAAGACGTAACCACCCTCGCCAATATTGTCCCCAAAGAAGAAGACGGGTTTCTTCAATGGAATGCGCGAATCCGTCTTAAACTCTGCGTCGGTCATAAGTTCCCGGAATGTCGCCATGTCGACCTTGGAGAGCCTCTCCCTTCGCTCCCTCGGCTTGTCGGCGGTCACAGGAGCAGTCCTTTGCAACACGAAGGTTAAGTTGCGATTAGCACCACCTACGTGCTCGAAGTGACACTTCTTAGAGAGAGGATGGGCGGAATATCGCACTGCAAAAAGAAAACAACACTTGATCAGAAATCTGAAGGGAAATGATTAAGTGTCTACAACTCAAACGCAGAAGTAAACCCAGACGCAGAAATCATCAAAATCTCCGTCCAGACCCGAAGATCGCGAGGCTAGCATGGAGCCCACGTTTTGAAAATCCAAGACTTATGAAAAATCTCTAAGTGCTTGGACTCAGACGCAAGATTCATGAGGACCAGCGTCTGGTTTCACAAGATGCAAGAGTCATAAAAATCTGCGTCTGAATCTTTCATACTTAGAAACATTCTAAGTGTTGAATCCGAAACGCAAGGCTTACTGGGGCCCTGTGTTCAACAAGCAGACGAGATTCAAGCAGATCAAACCTGCGCCTCGTTTATCAACTCAAGGGCCGCGTCTGAAGATCAGACATGGGCTCGAGCCCGCGTTGGCGGGTCAATTTTAAAAGAGGAGTTCAAGAGTTCAAAGAACTCTATAAACCCTTTTAATGGCAGAAATCAAGTCCGATGGTTTTATACCTGAAATAGGGGCTTCCTGCATGGAGGAACCGCCCCTTTGAGTCTCAGCGACGACCGCCCGTGAAGATGAAGCAGTTTGCTTGGCCTTTGGTGCCATTGCGAATCAAAGATCCGGTATTAGATGAAGTAAAGAGAACAAAGGAAGTTCCTTTCTCAAAACCCTAACAAATGCACACGAAGACGAAGGAGAGTCTAATGATGACTCTTGAAAGACTGTTGCCTTTTATAGGCACGGTGATTTGCAAAGATACGCGGCGCTTGGCTCGACGCCCAATTACCACCTGACGCATGGACAGCGCTTTAAATGCAGCGTGAAGTTCGCACGCCAAAAAGTAGACGTCCCCTCAATTCTACGGGACACATGGCAGCGTACTCATGACACGGATTCGCATCTAAGAGTTGCGTCTTCATCTCTAAAGATGCGTCCCTTTGATGGACGCACCCTTTCAACTCGGCCAAAGTCGCGTCTGCCTCATGGAGTAACAGTCGCGTTGTCATCCCCAAAGCAGTATCACCCCTGCGTCCACAGAACTGGCGTATAGTCCTTGCTTCTGCAATTCAGTTTAAAAGCACACTGGCACAAGCAGACGACTGCCCACCTCTGGTTTAAAGTACACCAACGACAAACTTAAAGTATCAGGGAGGTTTAGACTGTGTATCTAGACACTCCACGCGATCAGTTTTGGCGGCTTCAAAGAGTTCCACTGTACACTCACGAAGACCATAGTCCAAACAAGATCAAGCTCAGAGTATTGCCAGTCCAACCACGAGAAGGGCGAATTCAGCTAAAGTCCAAAGTATTTCAAAATCCGTCCCAGCCAACCGCGGAATATCGAAAACTTTGGAGGGGGTTCTGTAGGCTATCTAAAAATCATTAAAGACAAGTCATCAAAGGCAGAGTCCCAAACTCCAGACGCGAGGGTCGAAACCCGCGTCTCAGCAGCACCAAGGCGCGTGGGTTGACACCAGCATCTCAGTTGTAACCGTCCCGGTTATAGGGTCAATCACGGCCCACATAACGGGAAAAGTTAACCCTCATTATGGAGTATTTTTAGGAGGCACGTTCGCTCCTGGAACCTCTATAAATAGCCCGGTTGCTATGGAGAAGGGGTCGGGGGGAAAAAAAAGAGAAAGAGAGTCTAACTCCTCAGCTAACTCGCTGCGTACAAGTTAGTCTTTGCCTACAATCTCTTTGAGATTTTGGTCGACAGAGCTGTGTTACTCCGTCCACCATCCGAAGAGACGGTCCCCAGAAGTTCTCGACTTTCACCCGTTCAATGGAAAACAAGACTCACTTTTCACCGCCACCTGAAGAACCCAGCACTAAACAAAGGGAAGATCCAAGACTCAACATCTTCCCTCCCTTGTAGTCGGAGCATTAGTCCGTTGTAATCTTTCAGTTGATTCAAGGAAATTTTACGCGAACCATTCTCCGTACCAAATAATGTTCTATGCCAAGATTGGCAAGAAATCTTCTTACAACACCAACATGTGTGATAGGTCTTGCGCACACAGTAGAGTACATCAAACTTCTGACTGCAGAGGCAGATGGAATGCTCTTCATTTTCTCCACCTCCTTCTCTGTTGAAGGGTTTTATTGTGAGCTTAACTTGAAGTGTGCAGCAAGAGATATGGAGACTGGCTTGAATTCTTCATGTCAAACTTCTCAAGAACACGCTCAATGTATCTTTCTTGTGATAGCGATAACTTCTTTGCCTTCTTATCAAGAGAGATCTTTATGTTGGAATATGAAGAATATATATGTGAATCTTTGAATTGAATTACGCCGAGATCCATTGATTGAATCAATTGGATGATGGTTGGAGTGTGTTCTCCTTCCATTGGGGATGAATGTGGTATATTCACACGTTCAATTCCGATTTCGAATGAATGAGATATTCAAGTCTAAAGATTGCCTTATTCAAAGTCAAAATGGGACTAAAAGTAGCTAAAGGCATTTAGTCCCACATTGGCCATGGGATGGAAGTTGTAGTGTTTAAATAGAGAAAATTGGGATCAAAGGGCGTGCCCGTTGGGTACTTGGAGTTTTCGCGCGCGATTGGGAGGAAACTATGCTCGCACATGCGCACGCGCGCCGCCGCCGGTGCCGGGCTCGGGCTCGGGTCTGGGTCTGGGTCTGGGTGCGGGTGCGGGTTCCCTACCCGGCCTGGTTCTTTTTGAACCGGGTCTCACGGTAAGGGTTGCGCGGAGCATACCTGCTCCGCTATCCGGATCCGAACCGCCCCGCCAACGGCTGTCTGTAAACTGTCGCGGCGGTTGGACGATTGCGGCGGTTGAACCAAACCGTTGCAACTGTTGGATGGGTTCAGACCATTTTGCCCCTCCCAGAGCGCTATAAATAGCGCTCTGTTTTCTCATTTTAAGACACACCAAAAATGCTCAACTCTCTCTCTCTCTCTCTCTGCGTTCTGAACTGAGGCTCTCTCTGCGTTATGAACTGAGGCTGAACTGAAGTTCTGTCTTGAAGTAACTTCCAACGGGGAGTGGAAAATTCAGTTTTCGAAGCGACTTCCAAAAGAGATTCTGCAAAAAATTCGTTCTGAAAGAGGGCTCGGAAAATTCAACAGATTCTTTAATAGAATTGTTGTCTGAATCTGGGACTTCCGAAGAAGAATATTCTTCTACCTTCTTTCTTCCTCTACAGTGGGTGCTCCTCTAAAGTAAAGGCAAATATTCTCCCAAAATTTGTCTTTGTCCCGCTGCTTCAATAATCCTGTGAAGGTACTGGTTAACTACGGTTCGACCGTACGGTGATTTGGTAGTGCTATCCAAATACCGTGAAGGAGTGTTGTATCTTGGGAGACCAGCGTCCAGTAACCCGTTAGCACCGGTGCGGGGGACGTAATTGTCTTAAGGAGATTCGCTTTAAGCGTACCTCACTCCAAGTACAAGTGAATTAATTTCTTTATACAGGGGATATACTGAATATCAGTATATTGAGACTGACTTATACCAGTCTAATTGGTGTTTAAACAAGGAAGGTAATTGAAAGGTGGTTCTTAAATTAAGGAACGTTCTATTGAACGAAAAACCTCCCACCTGATATTAACCGACATGGCCAATTAGATCGGTGATATTTCAGTGATATTGATTAGTTGTCAGATTGATCCCAGAAACCAACAATCTTAAGACAATTAGATAATGAAGTTTCTTACTTCTGTTCTGCTTGAACTTGCAGAAAATGTCTGAGACTAATCAAGATAGCTCTAGCAAGGCACCAAACATGCAGCTACAAGCTTTGATGCGTACTCCACTTCCTAACCCGAAGTCAGAGAAGCCAGGAAAATTTGACGGCACAGAATTCAAGAGGTGGCAACAGAAGATGCTCTTCTACTTGACCACTCTTCATCTGGCCAAATTCCTGCAAGAAGATCCACCAGAACCCGGAACTGATCGGGACTCAATCCTTGCAGTCGATGCATGGACTCAAGGTGACTTCCTTTGCCGAAATTATGTTTTAAATGGACTGGATGACTCTCTTTACAATGTCTACAGTCCCATCACAATGGCAAAGAAGTTATGGGCCAGTCTTGACAAGAAGTACAAGACTGAGGATGCTGGTACCAAGAAGTTCGTCGTAGGACGATTTTTGGAGTACAAAATGGTGGACAGTAAGACTGTAATCAGTCAGGTGCAAGAGTTCTAACTTATCTTGCACGAGATAGAAGCCAAAGGTATTATTCTACCTGAAACTTTTCAGGTTACTACTATCGTTGAGAAACTCCCACCTGCGTGGAGAGATTTCAAAAACTACCTGAAGCACAAGCGAAAGGAGCTGAAGTTGGAAGATCTCATTGTGAGGCTTCGAATCGAGGAGGACAACCGAAAGTTCGAGAAAAGGAGCAGTAAGAACTCCTACGAAGCCAAAGCCAATGTGATCGAAGACTCAAAGGGAAAAGCGTCTACTTTTAAAGGCTTAAAGCGGAAGAAGACTTCCCAGGGGTACAAAGGCAAGGTCCAAGAAGGAAAGAACATACGCTTTAAGGGAACCTGCTACATCTGCAACAAAGAAGGGCATAAGGCGAATGAATGTCGCAGCCGTCTCAAAAAGAACAAGAAGAACCATCCACAAGCAAACTTGACCGACCATGCGTCGCCAAGCCTTTCAGCTGTGGTGTCAGAAGTGAACCTGACAACCAACAATAAGGATTGGTGGGTAGACACTGGGTCTACTCGGTACATCTGCTCTGAGAAATTATTATTCTCTGAATATCAAAAACTAGAGCAAGATGAGCAATTATTCATGAGAAACTCAGCAGTCTCCAAGGTTGAAGGAAAAGGCAAGGTCATTCTGAAGTGGACATCTGGAAAAGAGCTTACTCTGAACGATATGTTACATGTTCCAGATATCCGCAAGAATCTGATCTCTGGATCAATACGTAGTAAGAAAGGATTTAGAATGATTTTTGAATCAGATAAATTTGTACTTACTAAGGGTGGGATGTATGTGGGAAAGGGTTATCTTGTTGATGGACTTTTTAAAGCCAATGTTGTGGTGGTAGATAAAAAGTTTGTGTATTTGTACCCGAAGCTTATAAATAAAGGAAAATCTTCTGTTTATTTGCTTGAGTCTCCTACTTTATGGCATGCTAGATTAGGGCATGTAAATTACAAGTCTTTAAAGAACTTGTCTAATTTAGGATATATTCCTAAACTCAACTTGGAAGAAATTCGCAAGTGTGAGGTTTGTGTTGAGGCCAAGTTAGCGAAAAATTCATTTCACTCAATTGATCGAAATACAGAACCTTTAGGGTTAATCCATAGCGATCTGTGTGACTTGAAGTTTATGCCAACTAGAGGCGGTAAAAAGTATTTTATTACTTTTATTGATGATTGTACAAGATACTGTTATGTGTATCTTTTAAACAATAATGATGAGGCAATAAATATGTTTATAACATATAAAGCCGAAGTTGAGAATTAACTCAACAAGAATATCAAGATTCTCAAATCCGATAGAGGCGGAGAATATGAATCAAATGATTTTAGTGAGTTATGTGCTAAATTTGGTATAATCCATCAAACAACAACACCATATACTCCTCAGCAAAATGGAATTGCTGAACGGAAGAACAGAACTTTGAAGGAGATGGTCAATTCCATGCTCGTAACTTCTGGAGCTCCGCAGAACTTGTGGGGGAAGCTCTGTTAACTGCAAATTATATTCTAAACAGAGTACCCCACAAGAAACTTGGTCTTATACCATTTGAGTTATGGTATGGAAGGACACCTTCCTACTATTACCTCAAAATGTCGGGGTGCCTTGCAAAGGTACTAGCACCATTACCTAAAAAGACTAAGTTGAGAGCAAAAACTATGGACTGCATATTCATAGGCTATGCCTTGAATAGTAGTGCCTACAGATTTCTGGTTCATAAATCAGAGATACCAGATATTCATGTAAACATGATTATCGAATTTAGAGATGCTGTGTTCTTTGAAGATATTTTTTCATATAAACGGGAAACAGATAAGACTTCTGGGAAAAGAACACATGAGATGGCATTCAGGGACGAAAGCCCCGAGGAACCGACTGTTAATGCGAAAATTGAACCAAGAAGAAGTCAGAGATTTAGAATCTCAAAATCTTTTGGTCCAGATTTCATAGCATACGCTATTGAAAGCGAGCCTCAAACATTTAAAGAGGCTATATCAACCCCAGAAGCACAAATGTGGAAAGAATCTATAAATAGCGAAATAGAATCCATACTAAGTAATCATACTTGAGAATTGGTAAACTTGCCTCCTGGCAGTAAACCAATTGGGAGTAAGTGAATTTTCAAAAAAAATTAAAACCCGATGTAAGTACAAGGCTAGAATGGTAGCCAAGGGTTATCGACAAAAAGAAGGACTTGACTACTTCGATACTTATTCACCAGTAACAAGAATAACATCCATTCGGATGTTGATTGCAATTGCAGTATTGCATAACTTAGATATCCATCAAATGGATGTCAAGACTGCATTCTTAAATGGTGAATTAAATGAAGAAATATATATGGAGCAACCTGAAGGATTTATAGTCAAGGGCCAAGAACACAAAGTGTGTAAATTGGTAAAATCCTTATAGGGTCTAAAGCAGGCTCCAAAACAATGGCATGAGAAATTTGATAGTGTCATGATCAAAAATGGATTCACTATCAATGAATGCGATAAGTGTGTTTACACTAAAACAGTTGGAAATGCATGTATCATTGTTTGTCTTTATGTAGACGACATGTTGATACTTGGGACTAATATTGAAATTATTAAGTCCACTAAAAGAATGTTATCCAACAGTTTTGATATGAAGGATCTGGGGGTTGCTGATGTAATTTTAAGAATTAAAATCCCCAGAACACCAGATGGAATCAGTCTATCTCAATCTCACTACGTGGAGAAGATGATAGAAAGATTCAAGGAACATGGGATAAAAGAGAATACAAATCCTTTTCTCCCACATATCCACCTTCATAAGAATACAGGAACTGAAATACGCCAGTTGGAGTATTCTCATATTATCGAAAGTCTAATGTATTTGATGAATTGCACTAGACCCGATATTGCTTATGCTGTAAGCAAGTTAAGCAGATACACTAGTAATCCTAGTGATCAACATTGGACTACTCTATTACGAGTATTGGGTTACGTATCACATACCAAGGAATATGCCTTGAGATATGGACAGTATCCACCTGTACTTAAAGGATACAGTGATGCTAATTGGATTGCAGATTCTGAGGAATCAAAATTAACTAGCGGATACGTATTTACTCTAGGAGGAGCAGCGGTATCCTGGAAATCTTCCAAACAAACATGTATTACCTGTTCCACTATGGAATTGAAATTCATAGCCTTAGATAAGGCCAGAGAAGAAGCAGAATGGCTTCGACAATTTTTAAAAGATATACCATTATGGCAAAAGCCAGTGCCCGTTATATACATACACTGCGATAATCAAGCAGCTATATTTAGGGCACAAAATGTTATATACAACGGTAAGTCTAGACATATTCGTCATAGACATAATACTGTGAAGCAGTTGCTCTCAAATGGAATTATCTCTATTGACTTTATCTCGTCAAAAGATAATTTAGCGGATCCGCTTAATAAAGGCTTAAGTGGAGAGCGTATAAACTGCGCATCGAGGGGAATGGGTCTAAAAGCCTAACCTTACCGAGTCAGCTTAATGGAAACCTCACTTAGTGACTGGAGATCCCACGGACTAAGTTCAAGAAGAAAAACTAGTTATGATTGACTCAGCAAGTAAGCACTTGGGAACTTGACTCCAATCCATTCCTAAGGTGCACATAAGTGCTTTTCTACAAGTGGATTAAGGATAAGCTTAACGCTTTTAATGATGTCTATATCTTGTTACTAAACAAGTGGAGTAGAGTAGACTACTCTTAATAGGACAATCACCTATGTGAGTATAGAATTGGGTCGGCTCTTTGGGAATTTCTATGGAGGTTATTATTCCCTAAAGATACTCTCTGAAACCAAGAATGTCCAGGGCCAAAATGGACACAACCGAGAACCAAAGTTGATTTGGAAAGTCACTGTGTGAAGCTTGTTGACTTGGCTTACACTAACGGCTAACAGTTCAAGACCTAGTTCACTGATTAGCCAGTAAGTCTGATAAAGCTTTCGCTATGGAAGGTTCAAGACCTAGTTCACCTATCCTGATGCAGTTTCTTTTCTAAAGTACCTTTCACAATAGAGTCAGTCTCTTTGTGTGTCAATTCCTTGAATCTCCATTCATTGTGAGGGATTGTTGGAATATGAAGAATATATATATGTGAATCTTTGAATTGAATTACGGTGAAATCCGTTGATCGAATCAATTGGATGATGGTTGGAGTGTGTTCTCCTTCCATCGGGGATGAACGTGGTATATTCACATGTTCAATTCCGACTTCGAATGAATGAGATATTCAAGTCAAAAGATTGCCTAATTCAAAGCCAAAATGGGACTAAAAGTAGCTAAAGGCATTTAGTCCTACATTGGCCATGGGATGAAAGTTTGTAGTGTATAAATATAGAAAATTGGGAACAAAGGGCGTGCCCTTTGGGTACTTGGAGTTTTCGCGCGCGATTAGGAGGAAACCATGCTCGCGCATGCACACGCGCGCCGGCGCCGGCGCCGGTGCTGGGTCGGGCTCGGGCTCGGGTCCGGGTCTGGGTGCGGGTTCCCTACCCGGCCTGGTTCTTTTTGAACTGAGTCTCACAGGTATGGGTTGCGCGGGGCATACCCGCTCCGCTATCCGGATCCGAACCGCCCCGCCAACGGCTGTCTGTAAATCGTCGCGGCGGTTGGACGGTTGCGGCGGTTGAACCGAACCGTGGCAACTGTTGGATGGGTTCGGACCATTTTGCCCCTCCCAGAGCGCTATAAATAGCGCTCCATTTTCTCATTTTAAGACACATAAAAAATGCTCAACTCTCTCTCTCTCTCTCTCTGCGTTCTGAACTGAGGCTGAAGTGAAGTTCTATCTTGAAGTAACTTCCCACGGGAAGTGGGAAATTCAGTTTCCGAAGCGACTTTCAAAAGAGATTCTGCAAAAATTCGTTCTGAAAGAGGGCTCAGAAAATTCAACAGATTCTTTAATAGAATTTTTGTCTGAATCTGGTACTTCCGAAGAAGAATATTCTTCTACCTTCCTTCTTCCTCTACAGTGGGTGCTCCTCCAAAGTAAAGGCAAATATTCTCCCGAAATTTGTCTTTGTCCCGCTGCTTCAATAATCCTGTGAAGGTACTGGTTAACTACGGTTCGACCGTACGGTGATTTGGTAGTGCTATCCAAATACCGTGAAGGAGTGTTGTATCTTGGGAGACCAGCATCCAGTAACCCGTTAGCACCGGTGCGGGGGACGTAATTGTCTTAAGGAGATTCGCTTTAAGCGTACCTCACTCCAAGTACTGTATAAGTGAATTAATTTCTTTATACAGGGGATATACTGAATATCAGTATATTGAGACTGACTTATACCAGTCTAATTGGTGTTTAACCAAGGAAGGCAATTGAAAGGTGGTTCTTAAATTAAGGAACGTTCTATTGAATGAAAAACCCCCAACCTGATATTAACCGACCTGGCCAATTAGATCGGTGATATTTCAGTGATAATGATTAGTTGTCAGATTGATCCCAGAAACAAACACTTTATTCCAAAATATATTGTATTGGCCCTAAACCTGTCATGTCAAAAGACTTGCTTAACTCCTTCTTTAGCCTATCAATTTTAGATTTATCTTTGCCAGCCACAAGCATGTCATCAACATATAGAAAGAGAATAATAAAATCATTATTAGCAAAATTTTGAATGTAAATACTAATAAGCAAATGTTCTTTTGTATTCATTATCAAGCATGAAAGAATCAAACTTCTTGTACCACTCTTGAGGTGCCTGCTTGAGCCCGTACAAGCTCTTTTTCAATTTGCAAACCATGTGTTATTTTCCCTTTACCTTGAATCCCTCTGGTTACTCCATGCAGATTTTTTTCTTCCAAGTCACCATGGAGAAAAGCCGTTTTCACATTTAACTATTCAATTTTTAGGTCTAGAGATGCAGTAAGACCTGAGATAACTCGAATGGATAGCATCTTCATAACAGGAAAGAAAATTTCATCATAATCAATACCTTGTTTCTCGCTGAAACCTTTCACCATTGGGCGAGCTTTGTACTTGACTTGACCAGTGCTTTCGTTCTCGAAGTTGAAGACTCATTTATTCTTCAAAGCTTTTCTATTCTTTGGCAGTTTCACCGGATCACATGTGTGGTTCTTATGCAAGGAATCTATCTTATCTTGCATAGCTTTTTTCCACTTGTCCTTTTTGATTGTCGAAAAATAGAGAGTTTAGAAAGATGTTATCTGGAAGTAGGTTTGTGTCTCTGGCTTCACGCAATTTAACCGTAACAGCAAAGGTTATACGGGTCGAATCCACAGGGAGGGATGTGATGCAAGCTTTTCAGTACAGTTCTTAAAATAATATTATTCTCTGCTTAGGAAACTAAAATAGAAAAGAAAATGAAAATTATTTTATTTTTATTTAAAAGTTTGATGGTTTTAGAAAACTAGGGTTTTGAAATTAGGGTTTTTAAAGAAAACTAAAAAAAGAGATTTTGTTTATAGAAAATATAGGGAAAATCAAAGCTTACTAATCATCTAACACACCACTAACTTATTAACCTTTAAGAGAATATTCCTTCACTTTGAACCAAGAGATCACCTTGGAGTTGCACAAGGCATCAAGTAAGACATATAAAATAGTAAAAACTTCTACTTGCATCAAGATTTAACATTAGACTATCAAGGCAATCCAAGTATAAAATAAAAAAACAAAATTTAACATTAAACTATCAACGCCAGCTAAGCATAGAACAAGAAAAATAACTGATTAATATTTAATTAAAATTTAACATTAAATTATCAAGGTAATCCTAGTATAGAATAAGAAAAATAGTTGACTAATGTTTAGTAAATAATAAATTAATACTTGTAATATCCCTAGTTGATAATACGGTATTTGTATTTTTTTTTTATATTTCTTTGGGTTCACTTATTATTTTCTATTAAATACGTAAATTGTTTTGAAGCATTTAAACATTAATTTGGCCTTATATATATATTTAGCATTATCAAGCATTATCATTTTAATTATAAGCTAGTATTTTTTTTATTACTATTATTATTATTAATGTAGCTGCTATTATTGTTAGTATTGATTTTGTTATTATTCTTATTGTTATTGTTATGTTTTAGTTATTATTATTGTCTATTATTAGTGGTAGTATTGTTATCAAGTATTATTAGATAATATTCTTATTGTTGATAATTTTTATTATTGTTATTATTACTACTGTCTCATTTTGATTATTATTATTTATTATTGTTACTGTTATTATTATTTGTATCTTTTCCTTTTTCCTTAGCTCAAAACCCTAAACCCAAACTCCATTTTTACTTGTTTTCCCTCTTATTTGCATGTGATTTACCTTTTACCCATTACCATATATCCATTACCCATTATCTATATCCAATCCAAACCCATTCAAATCCTATCTAATCATATCCTAATCTAAACAAATCCTAATCAAATCTTAAATCCTAACTAAACCCCAAATATCTCCTAATCCAAATATTAAACCCTAATCTATCCCCATCTTCTCCTCTCTCCGAAGTCCAGCAGTCGCATCCCCAGAGCTCCCCTCCATGGCCACGCGCAGTCCGGTATCCCCCCGGTATACCAGAGCAGCAGCAACAGCCATGTGCGACTCCTCCCCTTGGCTGCCCTTTGCCGAGTCCCCCTTCCTCCACGGATAGCCCACGACATCACCAAAACTGCACCTGCTGATTGATGTACGACCTGCACACAAAAATATAAAATTTTAGAACTTAAGAATAAATAGTACAAGATACTCAATGCTATCGCAATAGCAAGTTGCTATGCGGGTCGTGATCCACAAGGAGGGACTAGCGATGGAAGCTTTTTAATAAGTTCTCTTTTAGATTACAAAGAATGGTTAAAGATCTTCTTTTAGTTCTTAAAAAGAAAAGGAAAATAAATTACAATCAAGTTAGGAAGAAAGTGGTAGATTGAGAAAATGGGAAAATGAAAAATGGATTATATACAAAGAAATTGAAAAGAGTGATAAAGATGGTTGGAAGATTGGAGTGATCTAAACTAAAGAATTAAAAGAGAGAAGAAAACCTAAAAGAAAAACTTACCTCCTCTGGTTGATTACTTACCTGGAAACCTTGCATGTTTTACCTTACTTCGGAGGCGATCAACGCATAAGCCATAAGATCGAGCTCTGTCCCAATTCGCATTACATCATCAAGACGAATAAGAATGAAATGATGCGGAATCTTGAGGAGGAGAACATCATCATGGAATATTGGTGGCACTCACACAAACATGGCTATACTGATGCTCACTTGGACATTCATCAAAAATCAAAAGAGAAAAAGTAGAAAAAGAAGAAAAACATATAAAGAAAGTAAAGCATAAAAATGTTACATTTGATTGCTTGTAGAAACTATGAAAGAAAGGAGGAGGTTACATCGGTGTCACTCTCAACATAAGTCTCTCTCTCTTACTTACATGAATCTCAGTCTAACCTATACTTACAAAGAAATAAAAATTACATAAAAAGAAAATAAAAACCTACACTAAAAAGAATGAAAAATTGGCCTAAAATCTATCTCTGCTTGGTCGCTCCCCTTTACCGTTGAGATTGCTGGTATTTATAGAAGAAATGCAGAGGTTAGAGAAGTATGAAGATAGGAGAAGCTGGATATTTCTGAATTTGAATTCTCCCATTATCTCCAAACTTGATTTGATGTGGATATTTAGTTCTGATCTGCAGCTTGTTGGCGTGTTGAATGCTGAATATAACTTATCAATGACAGAATTAGAAATAATGATCAACTTAAGAGTTGTACCTCTTTAAGTTTTCTTTCTGAATCATCTTAAGTCATTAAATTTGAATTTAGATAACGAAAGTTATGATTCAAACACTAAAATGTATCTTGTCAGAATCTGAGTCAAATTTACTTCATCTCATCCGTTGACCTTCTCTCTATCCATTTATCCTTTTGGATTTGGACTCTGTATTTGATATTATCCTCGGTTGATCTTTAGATTTAACCACTAGATTCACCAAAAACTGAATTTAACCAATTAAATTAGGGACCATCCTCCTTTAACCAAATAGATCTAGTTAAATCTGAATTTAACTGATATTGATTTGATTTTATTTTTATCCTATTTCTCCCCATGATTATCTTCTGTAAAATAGACATTTAAGACAAGAAATTTAGCAGATTTATTATGTAATAAATATGAAAATATAATAAAAAATAATGCAATAAATGTGTGCAATCACCAGCGCACACCCCGTCTTCTTCTTCTTCTTGCGGCATGTACCAACAGCGCGGACCTTGACCGAGATTTTCCTCCTCTGGCCGCTTCCCTCCAACAGCAGACGTGCACCAGCAGCAACACCCCTTGGTAACCCTGCCTCCATCATGGCACCCAGGACACCCCCTTCAACTTGAGCACACATCCAGACTGACAACACTTGCAGCATCCCCTCAACGCAACCATGGCAACCCATGGCAGCAGCCCTCTCACCCCTTGCCTCCTTGCACAAACCCCATGGTAGTCCAGGCCCTGTCCTCCACCAACTTCAGGCTGCGCACAGCCCAGCGCACACGCATTGAAGCCTCTCCTCCATTGCCGCACCATCCACGCGTCCCCGACAACCTTTCAGAGTCATCGACTTCCTCCGCGACCTCCGGCGAGCTCCCGCAGCCTTCTCACGACCTTGCCCCTTGTGTGAGTCTCCTACTCAGCCTCTCTATTATTTTGGTGATGGGTATGTGCATTTATATGTGGGTTAATTGTGTGAGCAATGTGTGTATTTAAATGTGTAGTGTGTGTGTGTGTGTGTGTGTGTGTGTGTGTGCGTGTGTGTGATTATTTATATGTGTGTTTTGGGTGTGTTTTAATATTGTGTACACCCCTACACACTCATTCACACAACACACACCCACGCTCCCAACACACACTCACGCACACACACACATTCATGCACACATTAACACCCATGCACACAATGTGTGCGCGCACACGCACACACATTGTGTGCATGGGTGTTAATGTGTGCATGAATGTGTGTGCGTGCCATGTGTGTGCATGAGTGTGTGTTGTGTGAATGAGTGTGTGGGGGTGTATATATATAGATGTATATGCGGGTATGTATATATATAGTGTATATGTATGGGTATACGTATATGTATGTATTATATTAGTATGTGTGTATGTGTACGTATGTGTTTGTATATCATCGTGTGTGTGTTTGGTTGCGTGTTACATTGTTTTCGGACTCGTTCGTGTAATCCGAACTCGATAACCGGAGTTTCAGATTTATGTTCGTTGTGGACCCAATACACTAGCGATTCAAAAATCGATCCATGGGATGATCCGGAGCTCCGTACCGGCTCGTACAGTGAAGATCAGACAGCAATTCAGACCCAAAATCACATCATTTCATGTGAGTGTTGGCTCTTATATTATTTCCTCACTTACCGTTGTCAGTAGTGTGTATATATATGTACTTATTTTATTTCATGTGATTATCTGACATATTTGACCAGTATTATTACCCGTATCATTTCATATGATGTCAGTGAGTGTACACTTTTATTATTCATTTTATCTGAACGCTTATCAATGTCATTTCATGTGATAGTTGGTCACCCCTATTGATTCATAAATGTTTATGGTATACCTTATACTGTGACTTGATTTGATATATTGATCAGCTAGCTTAGTGCATGTTTGAGGATAGAGGATATATTTTATGCGTAGTGTTTATCGGCAGTTGTTGGTGATTATTCCGACTAGAACTCCTGTGGATCTTGAGAAAGTATTAGATATGACATTGCTTTACCGATAGACTGATTTACCGATACTTGGATTAGTATTGACTTAGTTAGAGTTGGAGTTGACATAAAATTTATATTCTTTACATTGGATTTGGTCAGTGGACTCGATCGTGGTGGACTTGACCTTGGGTTGAGGAGTAGGCGTAGAGTAGGTTGACCTGACTTGGTGCATGTATATGCATAATTGATTAATTACTTAGATTTTTGGATCTTGTGATTGAGCTTAATGGAAGTGAGAATATATGATGATTTAATCAGATTGAATAGTGATGATTGGTTAGATATACATGATTATGTATTTTATATGTTGGGACCTGGATATATCAGTGACTTAAAGGATAAATATATTGGTGATGTAGAGGAGGGATATACTGCTGAGTTGATTGACATGAGCTTAGTGTTCATTTCAGAGATTTTTGGTTAGTGTTTTGATGAATTGATGTAGCTGGACTTATAGTTGTGAGTATTCCCAATTTTACCCCTGATTATATTGTTTGCGTATTGATGATCTTTTAATGTTGATTATCAAACGTAAAGGTATTCTAAATTCATATTGCTTGAGGATGTTCTACTCTTAATTTATTTCGGTATCTGTTGACTTAATTGATCTTGAGGATATCAATAGACTGCTATTCATGATTGATTCCTAGTTATTACTGTTATCCAGTGATAGAGATGGAATTATTTGAGAGTGAATTTATTGATATCGGTGATAAAAATATATTCAGAGTTTGATAGAATTTACTATTTGATCTCAGTTATTAGTGACTTAGAGAATTAGAGTTGTTCGATAGGATGAGAAACTGATTATTAGTTCATTGGACTTGTAGCTTACAGTACTGAATACTCTGTTATAGACCTAGTATTTGATTTCACGGTTGTTATTTAGATTTTGAGTTGATTGATCAGTTACAGATATATAAAATTAGTGGATGAGACTTTAATTGATTTTAGACGGGACTGCGCAATAAGGAATCAGTGTGTAGTATTATTTCATGTTACTGAAAAGTTACTGGGACAGTATTGTTTGACTAGAATATCATGTACAGTCCTATTGTTCATCGTATATATAGTTACTTATATTGCTCACTATTATTGTTACTGTTTACCACGTATACGATCCTTGTTTACTGATATAATGTACGGTTACTGTCACTGTATCGTCCCAGTATTCTAATAACATGGAGATTGATTGTTTCACTAAATTAAATAATAATGTAAATGGACAACTTACACCGAGATTGTGAAAATTGATGGAGGAGACAGCGTTTGTATTTGGGTGGACTTCGGATACAGGTTGCGGAGCTGAGATAGGGTTTCACTGAAGAGTTGCCTGGGATGACTGACATCTCATATTGTTACTGTAGTACCAGGCGGTACGGCCTGGTTCAGCGCCAGGCATCTGGGTCATGGTCTTGGGTATATACGGGACCCACTAAAAACATGGATAATGTCTTCAACCAATAAATTTCAATAACTTAGGACCCTGATTGACACGTGTAATAGGCGTAGTATGGAATACGTCTATTACATGTGGTATTTGGTGTTCGCTGACATATTAAATAACAATAAATTGTTATTATGTACTGTAATTGACTTATTCACCTGATTGTACTAGTATAAGATATGATAGACATCAGATACATGTGTGCTACGTTGGACACCGATGGTATACATGACCTGATTGTACACTGGACTCTAACACTGACTGACTCTATCCGCCTGATATATAGACTGTGATAGACACCTGACCTGATTATACATCTGATTCTGTTACTGACTGCCTTATTGATGTCTATTGATGTTCTGCACGTTATTTCAGTCTTATTTCAGTATATATTTTCATCATCTGCTCATATGTTATATGCACGTGCAGTTTCCCTTTTATTCGTACACATTCACTAGGAGTTCTGACTATCTGGATTTGCATATCCAGATCTGTGGCTATTTATTGATAGTCAGGTATTTGGAGAGGATCACAGACATCTTGAGGAACATGGAGTTCTCTCTATTCGATTGCTGGTATTCTCACTTTCTTTTATTCCTGTCGTTATCTTTGATTCCCAATATATTGGACTCATTGCTTATTCTATTCCTTTATTTATCTGTTATCATGTGTAGTTATTTATGTTATATTGCAGTGTTATTATGTCATCGTAGTGATTATATAACTTGTCTGGATTACTTTAGGCTTAGAGTGTATATGTGTGGTATTCTCCTCGCGTATATACGTCGCCGACTCTCGTCGCGACTCCGTTCTCACGTATTTTGGGGAGCGGGGCGTGACAATACTCATCCTCATATGCCTTCAAGAACACTTGAATAATCACAAAGCTTAGATTCAATCGGGTATTCAAATAAAGAATTAGAAGTAGTGTTGTCTAAAAATTAGCAAGCAATGAAGGGAATTTGGTTATTCATAATTAAAGCAAAACAAAACAAAGTATATAAAATAAAAGATTGCATGATTAAAAGAAAAGCAAGTAAATAAGAAAAGAGATTGAGAAGGAGAACTGAAAAACCTTGTATTGAATCTGTCACCTTCAGTTACAAAAGCTCCTTATTTCTTACAAAATAACTCCTGATTTAAAACCTAAAAAACAGAAATTTGAAAGAAAAACCCTAATTATTGATCTCTGATTTGAAAATGATGATTATGTGAGATTTCAGCTTTTTAAATAGATCTCGGAGCCAATTACAATAAGATACACATTATGACTTTTAATTCTACTCTAATTTCATATGGGAATTCAATTCTGAATTGGTTTACAACAAGCTAGCTTGTTGATTTCTGAATATGACTTATCTGACGGCTAAATTGGAAATAGTGGTCAACATAAAAATTATATCCCTTTAAGTCTTCTTTTTGGAGCATCTTGAATCATCAGATTTAAATTTTTATAGCAAAAGTTATGATGAAAATACTAAAAGATGTTCAGTCTGAATCCGAGTCGGAATTAATTTAGAATTCCGAATTTAATTAGGATTGCTTTAAAATCCGAATTTAATTAGATTATTTAGGTTTCTTTTTCCTTCTCCTATCTAAATAAGTATATGTACACTCATAATCAAAAAAATGGTTAAATAACAGTGTTTAATAAAGGATAAATATGAAAAATATGACAATAAATATGCAAAATTGATATGTAATCATACCCCCACACCTATCTTTTGCTCGTCGTCGAGCAAAACAAATAAAAAGAGAAAAACTAAACTAGCCTAACCTAACTTACTTCGTAAGAATCACGATTGTACTTAGCACGTGCAACAAACCGTTAAACCTCTGAGTTACCCTTAGAGGATGAGTTTTGTCTCGTGAGAATTTTCAGTGAATTGCACCCATAATATCTGATGAAAGAAATAATAGATTAGAAAAAACTAAGATAAAATGATAACAAAAAATATTGATAACTGAAGCATAAAGAAAAATATGTAAAAAAAGATTTTTTTCTATTTCACAACAAGTAGTTACTAGCAATTAAATTCACAAGTTTCTAACATGTTTAAGCATAATCAAGTTCATATACAAAATTAAGAAATCTAATTATCTTTTCTTAGAGATTTAAATACAATATTTTCACATCAGTCCTTCATAAGTTTTTCAATCCCATGCATCTTTGTGTAAGTAAAAATAGTCTTAGTTTAGGAATATTTGATTCAAACTTCACCTTTTTTAATATATATACATAAATTTTTTTATTTTAGAAGCTCGAAGTATTACCACTTCGTTGCACTTTAAGCACTTCTCTTTTTTTAATATGTATAACTCATTTAATATTTTTTGTATAAATATCAAGGCTTCTTGAGGCCCTAATATCTAACTAATTGATTATTAGATGTGCCAATACATATATTTTATTTAGATTTTTTCAAACTTACCTAATTACCTTTCGTATAAATATCAAGGTTTCCTTAGGCCAAAGCACCTGGTTAATCAGTAATTAGATTTATTTATTTTTCATATATATTATACTATATATTCAAAACAGGCTAAGCTATTATCATCAGTCCAAACATAAAACTTATGTGTACGTGTTCATAAGATGCATAATCATGTCAACAAATTCTAGATGGTATTTATTTTTCAATTTATTTATCTCTAAGTCAAAAATTATAAATTTTAAATTGATCTTAACATCAAAATTTCAAACTTTGTTGGATTCTTAATTCTTTAAAAACTAGTTATACGTTTTGCAAAATAAATTTTTTAATACAAAAAATCTATGTCAGTAACTATGTTAGCTATGCTAGTGAAACTCTCCCCCACACCAATCCATGCATTGTCCTAAATGTATGAATGAATGCATATATGCGTGAAAGAAACGAGAGAGAAGGAAAAATGTTACCTCAAGGTGGTAGTTCCGGTGTAGGTTGGATTGTAGGAAGATGGTAGATTTAGTCGAGAGGCCATTATAACTGATACAATAAGAGTTATAGAGGTCCACTGCAATAGTAACAAGAGTTCAGCAAAGTCGAAGCATATCGACATCAAGTTTCTTGCATCAATGATAAAGTTCAAAATCACATCTTGTCTGTTGATAGTGTTAACATTACAGATCCATTCATTAAAAAACTTTCACCTTAAGTCTTCTAGGAGCATATTGCTCATATAGGGATGGCTAGTCATTACGATATCCTGATTTAGTGGGAGTGGATAATTTTATGTAACAGACATTATTTCTAAGTTTACTTTATATATATTTGTTGATTCTGATAATAAAGTGATAACTACTTTCTTTAAATTTCTTTTGAATTTAATTTGCGCATTTGAGTTTGTTAGCAGTTGGACTCGCTGGAGTCATAAAGTGAAAACCAGTTGGAATTGTATCTTATTTGGTCAGAGGACATTTTCATGCTACACGTTCACATTTGATTTATATCGTTAAGGGTTCTGAAACTTGTGATGTGAAAGGGTAATTGGTAGCTTCGCCACAAAGTTATCCAGTTCCGCTGAAGAGCTTTCTTTTAATTTCGCCAGATGCTTCTCCCAACTCCGCTGTGAGCTCAACGCGGCAGCTCCGCCGCCGATCTTTTATGGTCACCTTTGACCAATCAAATCTCCAGATGAGATCAAATCTAATTGAGATCAAATCTAATTGAGATCAAATTTGGCAGTTGCTTGCCATAATCTTTTGACTCTCCCAATCAGGTAAGAAGATCAGGAGAAATCTTTCAGTTATTTGGAAAGAATCAAGGGCGCACCCTCATTTAGCAGAGCAGATCAAGGGATCAACACTACTTGTTATTCCTAACTTCGCAAAAGCTATCTCTAACCTCGCAGTAAGGCTACTTTCCAGATGTAAAACAGATTGACTCAATCTGTTTCCAGATTTTCAAGGGACAATCATACCCCTGCTCTCTCTATAAATAGCGCACCAAAGGCACACGAGAAAGGGGAGAGGCTGAAAAAAAGAGAGGAGAGACGGCTAAAGGCAGAGACCTACTCTCTTGCTTCTAAGAATTCAGAGAACTACTTCTGTAATCAGGGTGCTAATACCCTAAGATCTTCCTCCCTCTCAAGAAATCTCCGGAACCAGGCAAGAAGGAATTCCCAAGTGGAGGCAGTTTGAGAAGTAACAAGAGGGTTCTACCAACCTTCTATTCTCCGATTCCCCGAACCAGGCGAGAGGCGAAACCCATCAGGCAGCAGTCCGATTGTCTGACTGATCGTATCGTCAAAGGGATAAAGTGATCGCGCGCTGATCAGATTTCTACCGGCAAACTTCCCCAAAAATCTCAGAGGAGATCTACCTGTAATCTTTTTCTTGCAAATGATTACTTGTAATTTAGCTCCTCGACCCTTTTTTTTGTAAGTTTTTCCCTTTGCGAAATCAATGGAAAACAAGATGGCGACCCCGCTAGGGAGCTCATTCTCCACTGCTGAGAATCAAGTGACGCAATGCGACGATCAGACCTCTAGGTCTATTGCTGAAACGTCGGTCTTACGCTCTGGCCAAAAGAAGTTCGAACAACTTCTTCCTGGGGGTAGCAAAACTCCGCGACATACGCGCCAGGAAGTTGGCGTAGCCAGAGCCTCTCTGGCTAATTCTTCGGAGCAGATCTCTTTGAAAACAGATAAGGCTCTCTGCGAGCCTACTACGGTCTTCTGGCGCAACAAAGAGGGTCGAAATCTTGAGCCTGTTACCTTCGAAAACCTGGTCGTTCATTTCGACCAAGGAAAATTCGAAGAACTCCTCTCTGGAGGTCGTCCAATGCTCGACGCACGGAAGCATAGGAAGGTCTCAGTGACCAAGGTTTCAGAGTAGAAACCAGCCCTAGATGGTCGAGTAGCCGAACGGATTTCCTCCCAACTCCTCTCAGTCTCGCGCGAGGCTAGCCAGGTTCCCTGCGAACCTAAGTCCCCTCTTCCAAAGCAGATGTGGAGGCCGAAACAGAAAGCTCCATGTGAAGCTTCAGGCGTAGCTATGCCACAAGTTCGTCTATCCCGCGAAGACAAAGGCAAAACGCCTGCCTGCTTCGTCAACACCATTAGCCGCGAAGCTAAAACGGCGACTATACCTTCGCCAAATTTGGGAGCAGCAACACCTCGCGCCAACCTTGTTCTTATGAGCGAACTTGCTGATGACAAGACAAACATAATGCTAGTACCTCAGGGTACGCGCGGAGTTCCCAGCCGCAATACTGGAACTAAAGCACCATCTAGGGTTAATCACCTTCGCAGCAAGGAATAAGACAAAACACCACAGTGTGCTCCGCTCCCCAGTTCATCAAACACTAAGCTCGCTCTTCGCAGCGGAGCTAAGGGATCGTCCCTAAGTGTTGACAGCGGTGCTTATGCAGCTTCAGCACCTAAAGACATTCCCAAAGTTCTTAGCCGCAAAGCTAGAGCTAAAGCACTATCTACTGCTAACCACCTCTGCGGTGATGAAAAGAACAAGGCATCGTCCTATACGCAATCCAACATAGCCTCTGTGCTGAGTCGCTTAAGCCCGGCTACATCTGACTTGCGAGAGTTCTTAACGAACAAACGAAAGTCAGATTTACTCCAAACTTCTCCCTTTTGTTGTCAGCAAGTGGGATGTCAGTTGGTGACAGTCTATTCAGTCCATTGCCGGCTGGGACCAAGCCCCGCTACTCCTCCAAACCGACGATCAGTTTTTGACCGACTATCGCAATAAGCTTCTGTGAAGCATCGCAAAAGGAGCGTATCGCAAGATCTGCCCTCTGCATCCGTTAATATGATCGGAAGGAGACGAGAACCACGTAGGGACAGACGAGCATCGCATGCCACTCCCTCCAGTTCTCCAGATCTGGATTATAGTCCGGGCCTTGGCGAAGTCTTGGGACACAAAGAAGGTGTCTTCCGAAATACCAGATCCAGGGTCGCAATACCCTACAGTTATGAGCAGCCATCCTTCTCAACTACAGTAACCTCATCAGAACCAATGAGAAGATTATTCCAATGATCTGATCAAGAGGACGAAGATAGTGGGTATGCCTCTTCAGTGACAGTCAGCTCGGTACGAACGGACAGAGTATCAGTGAATATGGCTGATAACGGTAATGATGACCTCCGTCGGCGGTTGGAAGCTCAAGAGCAAACCTCCAAGGCTCAGCAAGAAGCCTTAGACAATATTCAACAGATGCTCGCCCAACTTCTCATTAACCGAAATAACAATGATACCGGGAGTGATCATAATAAGGAAGAAAATCATAGCAATGAACAACCAAAGACTGAGAAGTCGAAGGAAAATTCTTCTATGGACGCTGAAGTTCTTAAGGGCATCCAAGCTCAGATCGCATTCCTGACTCAGAGGGATGAACTAAAGAAAGTAGGGGCAGTCCATCCTTACCCTTTGGAATAGGATTCAGTACCATACCCACCAAAGTTCAAGCCACCAACGTTACATACGTATGATGGAAATGTTGGCCCAAAGGCCTTCCACTCTAGTTTTAATGATGATTAACTCATGTAGTTATGTGTGCTAATAATCTTGTGTTATTTAGTTTCAGATCATTAATCAAGTTATTAGTTGGTGATTAACTTCAACAAGATGATTTGGAAGCTTTCACATGTTGATTCAAGAGCCCGAGCGTCAAAGATCACATATAGCACTTGCTCAGTGGATCAAAGAGTTTTGGATCGAGTTGGCTTGGAGATTGCGCTCTACAAGAAGACATCGGTACCTAGTTTAATTTTGTATTTAGATCCAAATTGTAAAGATTAGAATAGTATGATATGCTCAAGTTCACAACACACACGTTTCATGTTTTGAATATTGGTTTTCGGTTTTTCCGTTTTTGGTTTAACCGATCTTGGTTTTCATGAATAGATAGATTCAAAACAAGTTTACACGGTTTAATGTATATTAGATTTGTCTATATACATGCATATTTGACTTCCTAGACAAACTTAGTTTTGACTTACTTATTCATGTGTTTTATGTTTTGGTATTTTTAACAAAACATATTTTGGAATTAAAGTTAAAAACATGGATATATATATGTTTCATGTATATAGGATTATATCAATATACATCATGCCTAAATGTGTTTAAATATCATGTTTTTGTATTTGGATGAGTTTTGGACAAAACGTATTTTCTATTCAAAATCCAAGTTTTAGAAAATACAGTTTTTGATTTTTGGCAAAATTTCTATAACACAAAAATAGTTCAATATATTTGTTATTTGTGTTAATCTTTTTAACACAAGTTTGTATTTCAATGAAAAATGATAAAACTATTTTTGTGGAATTTTAGAGATTTTATGGGAATTTTTTTAAGACATTAAAAACCAGTTTTTTCCTGAACTGTAGCTGCCAGGCTAGGCCGGTCGACCGTAGCGGTCGACCGACGTGCACGGATACGTACACGCTGGCTGCCCCATGAGCCGGTCGACCGCACGGTCGACCGATTGAGAGCAGGTTTCTCTCTGTTTTGCCTCCGGCCGACCGAGCGGTCGACCGGACAGAGAGCGTTGCTCTCTGTATCTGGGACGGTCGACCGCACGGTCGACCGGTAGCTGCCAGCGGTCAAATATGACCGTTGGACGGTCGACCGGTAGTTCATTCTTGGCAGGATCTGCTGCCAACGGCTAGTTTTGTAAATGGGCTACAAATACCCCATTGGAAAAAGGTTTTCTTTAAGAATTTTTTGGACGAAATTTCTGAGCTTTCTCTAGTATTTGAACAAGTTTTAAAAAGAGTTTCTTTGTGCTAAAAAGATCAATCATATTGTTTTAAAGTGTTTCATTATTTCAAAGAAAAATAGTCTTTTGGGAATTTGGTTTGGTTCAATCATTCTATATCTTTGTGGTGATTTCCCAAGTGATTTTTCTTTGTTTTAAACACTTTGTTTTCTCCACACTTGAGCTACATCTACTATCTCAGTCTATAGGATCTTTGTGTGGGAAGAAATTGTTTGTGGTTGTTGTTTAGACCACCAAGTTGTAAACACTTCATTTGCTTGGCTTTGTGCCTTTCCCTCGTTGTGTTGAGGAGGTTGTGCAAGTGGGTTGTATCCCTCAAGTTGTGAGGTGATCCTTGTGTTGCTTTGTGCTAATCCCTTAAGTTGTGAGGTGATTGTTTGTTGGCTTGGAGTTGTGCCTCAAGGAGGAGGTTGAGTTTGTAAGGAGAGGAGTTGGGTACTCCTTGTAATTGTTATTGCCCCAAATCCTCGGTGGAGGTTCCCTTTGTGGGAGTCCTTTGTGGACAAGCTAGTGGACTTGAAATCCTTCTGTGTGAAGGTGGGGATGTAGAGCTGGGTGCTCAAACCTCGAAATATATCTTGTTGTTTGCGCTTGATCACTTGACTCTTACTCTATCTCTCTCTCTTTACTTTGTGCCTTGCATCATTTCACATTGTTCATTCATACTTATATGCTTGGCTTGGTTGTGTGCATCACTTGTTGCTTGCATCTTGAGTAATTGTAATTAGTTTTTAAATTCCGTATTAAGTTGACTAGATTAGCAATATCACCTATTCACCCCCCTCTAGGTGATTTCAATTGGTATCAGAGCCTCCGCTCCTGATATTTAGGTTTAACCACCTAGGAGTGAGATCTTGGTTTGCTAATCTTCATTGCATTTTCATTTGCACACATATAGTTGCACTCATGGATAGCCCTCCTATGTTTGACTTTTTTAGACTTGATGTTTGGAAGGCCAATATGAGTAGTCATTTGAAAACCCTAGGACATCTAGTTTATCAAGTCACTACTAATGAATCCTACCCAAATCATAGCAAGCATAAAAAGGCAAATGCATTAGCACTTAAAACACTTAGAGTATCTCTTAATGAAGATCTTTTACCGGTGTTTGATCATTATGATTCGGCTTTTGCAGTTTGGAGCATATTGACTTCTCCCGAGCTACCAAGGATCATCAACAAGTTGAGAAGATCTAGGAGAGACATGTCCGACGAGCATTGCCTCATGGTCCAAGGGAAAAACTCCCTTGAGGTACAATCGGATTCTCAATTGGATGATTGCTCTAGTTCCTATTGCGATGGCTGTTTAGAAGCTCAAACCTTAAATATGGAACTTGCCACAAAGCTTGAAATTTTTTTGAAAAAACATAATCTTTTGAAAAAGAATAATCTTGAACTAAAAGAAGAAATGAAGGATTTGTGCTCAACTTTTGAATCGATTTTGTAAGAGAAGGAAGAGATTACTAGTGAACGTGACTCACTAAGATCTCAACTAGACCTTGCCCTAAAAGAGATTGATGTTTTGAAAAGCAAAAATGATTGTGATGATGTTGTGAAAAACAATGAGGTTTTATCTTCTAAATTAGATTTTGTTTTAAAGATAACCTTGCATTGAAAAATGAAATTGATTACATTACAAAAGAATTGGATTTAGTTTTAAATAAAAATAAATCCTTACAAAATGATTTAGATTCACATATTTGCCATGCTAGTGTAGCTTCTTCATCTAGCACACCTACTGCATGCTCCACTTTATCTTCAACTATTGAAAATGATATAAATATTTTGAAGAAAAGTGTTGATTGTTTGGGCTCCACTTTGAGCCAATGTACTTTGAATCATACACGCTTGGAAACCTTGGTTCGCAAGAAACAAGTTTCATCTTTACATGTACACCCATCACGGCATACACATGCTCATCACGGACACAACAATAACATGTATGCTCATGTGTACACTTGTACACATTGTGGTCGAAAAGACCACCTTGCTAGATTTTGCTATGATCGTTTACATATTGAAAATTTAGCAAATAATCTTGTTTGGGTTAGAAAAGATACTAACCCCCGTGGACCCAATAGAAAATGGGTACCAAAGACCACCCTCATGTATTTGATGTAGGTGTGGGCTCTCGCATCACGTGAGAGTGGCGGTGCCTTGGAGTGGATGCGTTCCGTGCTTAAAGAAAACAATTTGGATGCATCACTTTCAAGGGGAGTTTGGTGGAGAGAACCACCATTGGTTTGGAGAACTAGAGAGGTGCCTTCATCGGTTTTGGTATCAATCTCTAACTCCCTTTTATATTTACATGCTTTTCATGTTCATCGATTTATAGCATGCCATAGTTTATTACTCATTATGCTTATACCATGTTTATTAGATTAGTGATATACATGTTTAGTTACTTGAGACACTTCTTGCTTATATGGAATTATATCTATGTGTTCTCACCTTGTGTTTAACTAATATATATGCTCTAGATCTAATGCACATGCATATACATAATGATCATATGAATGTTTATGATGTTTTATTTTGATGACTCATGTTTTGTTTAGTATGATTGAATGCCATGTTTATTAGACCTTTGACATACATGTATAGCTTTTGAGATCTCCCATGTTTATATGGACCCATTTGTTGTGTTCTCACCATTCGTTTAGCTATTATGTATTTCATGATTCTAATAGCATGTGGATTTACTTCATGATCATTTTTATGTCTATCATGTTGATTTATGTGTCGTTTTATGCTTCATGATTTGAATATATGTTTAGATGTTAGTTTTCATGAAAACTAGAATTTATACTTGTACATAGAATGGGCCACAAGTAAATCCTTTTATGTTTGTGCTTGAATGCCTATTTGTACCCATTAGATGTGCTAGTATAGTCTAGTTTTGTTGATTCATGCATTCTAACTTGTATTCCCTATTTTGGACATGTTTATGATCATGTGTTTTAACTTCATGTATATGTCTATCTTGTCCAAATTATTGATTATACATGTACATCCTTGAGCCACGTGCCTTCATGCATATACTTTTGTGGACTCATTATGTTTAGGATATATATGTATACCTTAGTTTGTACATGACATACATATGCCTTGAAGTTTAAATCGTTTTGATGAGTTTCATGTTTTTTAGGTAATTTCAATTGGTAATGAAAATTTAGTTTCTCATGTTTTCATGTTTTTTTAAGGAATTTTATATAAGCTTAATTGAATATTTTCATGTTGATATGTGTCACATTACACTTGCTCACTCACTTTATTAGTTTACTCATGATTTGTTTTCATGAGACTATGATATGGGCTTTATGGATTTTGAGTGTTTAGTGATCATGTGATTTACATGTGTTTCATGCAAAACAATTTTGTTTTATTCCTTACTTGAAGGATTTCGTACTAGTTTAAGAGTTTTTCATTTAACTAGTTCGTATTCTTCACTTTGGTAGAGATTTTCAAACACACTTTATTTTCAAACCTATTTTTTTTTTAAAACCCCTACCTTCAAAGGGCGATTGGTTGGGAGACCATGCCATGTATACCCTTCTTGAATATCTTTTAAACTTGTGCATGAATGGGTGGTAGGTAATATGAGTTATACACTTGATATTATTGTTGTTTCAATTGATATCATTGGATTCTTTCAATAAGTATCAATATTGACATTTTTGTATACTCAAATATTTGTATGCATGTATGCTTTCATTTCATAGAGTATCAATTTCAATTGGTATCTAATTTTTCATACATATATATGTTTTTATTTGTGCTTATTATATTCATATATCTTATAGCACAAATTTTGATCATGATAAAACTTATTTTATAATGACTATCTTGTTTCAATTGACTAGTTTTCAATTGGTATCCATATACAAGCTTATTCATTGTTTCATTTGGTATTTCATAAAGGGGGAGAAAACCTTGTATTTCAATTGGTATGTATTTCATCTTTCAATTGGTATGGTATTTGATTTCCACTCCCATACTTTATGATTGAAAATTTCAATTTGGCATCATATGTTCAAAAATGAAAAATATTTACAATTGGCATCAAAATCCTTGTTTAGAAATTCAAAATTTGTTATGTTTAATTTCAATTGATATCAAGATTGTTTTCTTACAATTGGTATGTTATTTGTTTACTTATCAATTGATATCAAGATTTTTGTTTTCATTTGATATATGTTTTCATGCAAACATGTTTAATTTGAATTAAAACAATTTGTTATAATGCCTCGTTTACCTTTATTTCAATTGGTATCATTTGATATAGGCATTCCTTAAAATATTTTTATACTCATTTCAATTGATATCATTTATGCACTTCATTGACATTTTTTTTGAATTGGTATCATGTTTTATGTCACCCCTTTATTGGTTCTTTTTTTGACAAAAAGGGGGAGAACATTTGTTTACTTTTACCCCTTTGTTGATGATTGACAAAAAGGGGGAGAAGAATTTGAGTTTGTAGTTTATATGCATGTTTGTGTATGCATGTTTTTATGTTTTATTAAAGTTCAAAAGCATTATTTAATATGTTTATTTTTGGTATCAAGAGCTTCATTAGTTTTGTTTTTGCAAATTGGTATCAAGAGTTTGTTTTGAAAATGTATGTGTTTTATTTAATTGGTATCAAGAGAATGTTTTGAAAATTTATGTGTTTTATGCATGTTGATGCATACATGTTTATGAATATTCATTGCATACTTAATTGTTTATCTTGATGCATGAGTTAAGGGGGAGCTTTCTTGAAGCTTAACTTTAATCCATGCATATATAACTCCATGAGTTTTGTCATCATCAAGAAGGGGGAGATTGTTGGCCCAAAGGCCTTCCACTCTAGTTTTGATGATGATTAACTCATGTAGTTATGTGTACTAATAATCTTGTGTTATTTAGTTTCAGATTATTAATCAAGTTATTAGTTGGTGATTAGCTTCAACAAGATGATTTGGAAGCTTTCACATGTTGATTCAAGAGCCCGAGCGTCAAAGATCACATATAGCACTTGCTCGGTGGATCAAAGAGTTTTGGATCGAGTCGGCTTGGAGATTGCGCTCTACAAGAAGACATCGGTACCTAATTTAGTTTTGTATTTAGATCCAAATTGTAAAGATTAGAATAGTATGATATGCTCAAGTTCACAACACACACGTTTCATGTTTTGAATATTGATTTTCGGTTTTTCCGTATTTGGTTTAACCGATCTTGGTTTTCATGAATAGATAGATTCAAAACAAATTTACATGGTTTAATGTATATTATATTTGTCTATATACATGCATGCTTGACTTCCTAGACAAACTTGGTTTTGACTTACTTATTCATGTGTTTTATGTTTTGGTATTTTTAACAAAACATATTTTGGAATTAAAGTCAAAAACATGGATATATATATGTTTCATGTATATAGGATTATATCCATACACATCATGCCTAAATGTGTTTAAATATCATGTTTTTGTATTTGGATGAGTTTTGGACAAAACGTATTTTCTATTCAAAATCCAAGTTTTAGAAAATAAAGTTTTTGGTTTTTTAGCAAAATTTCTATAACACAAAAATAGTTCAATATGTTTGTGATTTGTGTTAATCTTTTTAACACAAGTTTGTATTTCAATGAAAAATGATAAAACTATTTTTGTGGAATTTTAGAGATTTTATGGGAATTTTTTTAAGACATTAAAAACCAGTTTTTCCCTGAACTGTAGCTGCCAGGCTAGGCCGGTCGACCGTAGCAGTCGACCGACGTGCACGGATACGTGCACGCTGGCTGCCCCATGAGCCGGTCGACCGCACGGTCGACCGACTGAGAGCAGGTTGCTCTCTGTTTTGCCTCCGGTCGACCGAGCGGTCGACCGGACAGAGAGCGTTGCTCTCTGTATCTGGGACGGTCGACCGCACGGTCGACCGGTAGCTGCCAGTGGTCAAATATGATCGTTGGACGGTCGACCGACCGGTCGACTGGTAGTTCATTTTTGGCAAGATCTGCTTGCCAACGGCTAGTTTTGTAAATGGGCTACAAATACCCCATTGGAAAAAGGTTTTCTCTAAGAATTTTTTGGACGAAATTTTTGAGCTTTCTCTAGTATTTGAACAAGTTTTAAAAAGAGTTTCTTTGTGCTAAAAAGATCAATCATATTGTTTTAAAGTGTTTCATTATTTCAAAGAAAAATAGTCTTTTGGGAATTTGGTTTGGTTCAATCATTCTATATCTTTGTGGTGATTTTCCAAATGATTTTTCTTTGTTTTAAACACTTTGTTTTCTCCACACTTGAGCTACATCTACTATCTCATTCTATAGGATCTTTGTGTGGGAAGAAATTGTTTGTGGTTGTTGTTTAGACCACCAAGTTGTAAACCCTTCATTTGCTTGGCTTTGTGCCTTTCCCTCATTGTGTTGAGGAGGTTGTGCAAGTGGGTTGTATCCCTCAAGTTGTGAGGTGATCCTTGTGTTGCTTTGTGCTAATCCCTCAAGTTGTGAGGTGATTGTTTATTGGCTTGGAGTTGTGCCTCAAGGAGGAGGTTGAGTTTGTAAGGAGAGGAGTTGGGTACTCCTTGTAATTGTTATTGCCCCAAATCCTCGGTGGAGGTTCCCTTTGTGGGAGTCCTTTGTGGACAAGCTAGTGGACTTGAAATCCTTCTGTGTGAAGGTGGGGATGCAGAGCTGGGTGCTCGAACCTCGAAACATATCTTGTTGTTTGCGCTTGATCACTTGACTCTTACTCTATCTCTCTCTCTTTACTTTGTGCCTTGCATCATTTCACATTGTTCATTCATACTTATATGCTTGGATTGGTTGTGTGCATCACTTGTTGCTTGCATCTTGAGTAATTGCAATTAGTTTTTAAATTCCGCATTAAGTTGACTAGATTAGCAATATCACCTATTCACCCCCACTCTAGGTGATTTCAGGAAAAAGCTCACCAAATCAGCACATCTACTACTTCCGGTTTCAGACCGGTAATGTTATAGACAATGATGCTATCATGGCCAGACTGTTCATCGGCACCTTAAAGGGGGTAGCATTTGACTGGTTCCGAAGTCTCCTTCCGGGCTCTGTCAATTCCTGGATTGACCTGGAAACCCGATTTCTTTCTCGTTTCTATGAGGACGATACCGAGATAACCATGGATAAACTTCTCTCTACCATACAGAAGAAGGGCGAATCTGTCCGCGCCTACATTGAGCGGTTCAGAAACTTGTCTCTGATGTGCCCAGCAGGGATGCCATTACCCATGCTCTTACAGACATGCAGACATAACTTCTTAGACCAAGTAGAAATTCGCATGGAAGCTGTCAAAGCCCATACCAGAAAAGAACTGGTCGAGCAAGCTGAGATAGCCGAAAAGTGGGCTAAAAAGTTCGAGCCATCCACCCCTAAAGGCAAATGGGGTATGAATAATAAGGGACGCGGCGACATGGCACAATCCTCTCAAGCCAAAGGGAAAGAGACTATGTCCGTCAAATTGTCGGGGGATAGTCATTCGAAGGCCAAGAAGAGCGGCTTCAATAACCAGGAGTCTAAGTTTCCTCCGAAACAGTACTCCTTCAAAGACGAGCAGGTTGTCGTAATATTCCATTTATTACACAAGGGGAATAAATTGAAGCTGCCAGATGTTCGACGCCCTAACGAAATGGGACACACAAGCGATCCTAATTATTGTCTCTTTCATAGGATGATTCATCATCCTACTGACAAGTGCTTTGTCCTCAAAGACAAGATCCAAGTTTTAGTCGAAGCCGGAGTTCTGACTCTGAAATCAGAACAAAAGAAAGTCACTGCAAACATGGTGACCCTCGAGTTCGGCAAACCCCAAAAGTCACAGTTCCTGACGGGACCTTTCCAATCCCTACACCACAGCTAGAAGTAAAGCATCCTTCAGTTAAAACACAAGAGAATAAAGGTCTTGTTCCCTTGACACTGGAGACAAGGAAAATCATGTGGATACACCCAGACCTTGTCCAAGATGAACAATGGGATTCGAAGAAATCCAAGTCGAAGGGCAAATCTTGCAATGTTATCTCCATCCTACCGGATGATGGCAATCTCACAGCAGCTTCTCTCAGCGATTCTGAAGGGGAAAACACGCTTGCACGACGCAGGCTGATGTACCTCAGCCGACAGGTACTCGATCTAGAAAATCATACTTAAAACAGTATGAGAAAGCTACTGACGAGACACAACAGCAGACGACGTCAGTACAAATATCCACACCGGCTCCGCTCCCGACGACGGGAAAAGAGAGGCAGAAAGAAATCCGGTTCGACCATGTCCTGAAGAAGCCTTCAGGCCCAGGGCTTAACATGCCCTTTCGTTTTGACATATTGGCCCAGCTGGCTAATATCCCAACTCGTATTATCATACACGAGCTCCTTCGTCTCTCGAAAGAGATAAGAGAAGCACTCAGAGATGCACTGGCTAACTCAGAATCATTCCTGACATATATGTCAGAAATCCCTAAAGATGACACTCAGTCTTCTTGCCCCGAATGCCATCAAGTGCAATCAAAGGTACCTGCTATTACCTTCACAGCAGAGGATATGCTTCTCAAGGATAATAAGCATGATCAACCTTTATACTATACCGGATACATCGGGTCGACATGCATTGAAATGGTACAAGTTGATCCAGGGTCTGCACTCAGTATCATTCTCAAAAGACTCCTCTACTTCTTCGGCATACCACTGTATTGGTTGTCTGCAACCACTACAACAATATACGGCTTTAATGCAGGGAGTAGTCACCCACTTGGAAAGATCCGACTCTATTGCCGAATAGGGAGTCTGAAGTCAGAGGTGACGTGTTATGTCATTGACGCTGACACGTCATACAACTTGTTATTAGGGAGACCTTGGATCTACGCTAATTGGATTGTCCCCTCCACTCTGCATCAGTGTTTCAAATATGTTGAAGATGATGCAACAATACGAACTGTCTTCGCTGAGAAGCAACCATTCAAAGGGGTAGAAAATTACTTTACTGACGCTCTCCTGTATTAAGAGATCGATGAAACATCGAAAGAATCATTACCTGATGACGATAATAGTGGCAATGAGGCGGATTCAGAGTCTGAAGCAGACATGCCAGCTATTTTGATCGATGAACCGATTGTAGCATGTCTTAATAATCCCCAATGTAACACTCCTTCTGAAGATGAGGGCGAATGGGTAATTAATGACAATATTTCCTTTGATTATCTTGTAAGTGTTGAATTGTTTGAATCCGTCACGGATAGCTCTCTGCACATGCCTTTACAAAAGCCAAGTACATCAAGTACAACCGTGGAATTCATAGAAGGATCCATTTTAGTGGTTCCTCCATCCAAAGAAGGTCAATTACGTATAATATTCGGTAAAGCCCAACTGCGAAGGTCTACAGCCGCGGATTCAAGTTCAGACTCAGACGACCCCATAATTTTTCCATTATGCGTGATCAGCACGCCATATGATGAGGAAAATGGGATACAACCTGAAGCATGGGAAGGGCCTGAATTTCAGAAAAGGAAGACGTGGTTTTCTGCGCGACTTCGTGCCAAGAGGGAAACTGCAAATTACTATGATAACATACGCAGGGGGTTTGGATACGTTATACCTACACTGCCAGCAACGGTTCAATCTGAAGATAACAAACTAATCCCATCACACTCTGCCTCTTCTTCCGAATGGGACTCGGACGTCAATGTAGGAATGGTGTTCAAAAAGCTCACTGTTAATATGACTTCAAGCAGCCAATTGGAGCCAGCAGAAGTTATTGATGAGGAACCATGGGCTCAGCAATTGGACTCCAGTGAGAAAAGCGATTCGAACAACGCGAACCACCTACTGAAGACAAGGTGATTCAAGTTAACTTGGGTAGTCAAGACACCCTAAGCCCATCTTTATAAGTAAAAGCTATTCACTCGCAGAAAGAGAAGAATGGGTGATACTTGTAAAGGAGTATATAGATGTCTTTACATGGAACTACGAAGACATGCCCGGACTTGATCCACAAGTAGCTATGCATCGTCTGAACATCAGAACTGACGCCAAGCCAGTCAAGCAGCAGCAACGCCAGTTTCGTCCAAACATTATGGAGGCTATTGAAGTTGAAGTTCATAAGCTCATTGCATGCGGCTTCAGATCGGAGGAACAACATCCAGATTGGGTTGCTAATATCATTCCCGTTCTCAAGAAGAATGGGAAAATACGGATCTGCATCGACTACCGTGATCTCAATACAGCCTGTCCTAAACACGAATTCTCACTGCCCATCACCGATGTCATGATTGATAATACCTGTGGATTCGAAAGGATGTCCTTCATGGACGGCTTTCCAGGGTATAATCAAATTAAGATGTATCTAGAGGATGAAAAGCATACTTCATTCCGGACACCGTTGGGTATACTGTTATATTGTGATGCCTTTCGGATTAAAGAATGCGGGAGTAACTTATCAGCGGGCAATGAATACAATTTTTCACGACCATCTCCGAAAGACGGTAGAATGTTATGTCGACGACATTGCTGTCAAAAGTCGTGATAAGAATGACCACCTTCACGACTTGAGGACGACGTTCGACATAATGCGCGCTCATCAACTGAAAATGAATCCGACAAAATCCTTCTTGGGGGTTTCGAGTGGCAAGTTCCTTGAATTTATTGTTACATCAGAAGGAATTCATCTTGACCCGGACAAAGTCAAAGCCATTTAGAGCATGCATCCACCTAAGAATCTCAGAGAACTTAGAGGTCTGCAAGGTAGACTGGCTTATATCAGAAGATTCATTGCAAATCTCTCAGGCCGCTGTCAACCGTTCACCCGACTCATGAAAAAGGGTGTTTCTTTTGTATGGGATCAGGCTTGTCAAGAAGCTTACAAAGATATCAAACGATATCTCACAAGACCTCCAATCTTAGTAGCTCCCACATCAGAAAAACCGTTCCTTCTTTATGTGAAAGCTATGGACCATTCTCTCGGTGCTCTGCTTGCCCAAAAAGACGATAATGGTCACGAACAAGCTATTTATTATCTGAGCAGGGCTCTGATTGGGGCAGAATCTCTCTATAACCCTATTGAGAAGGAATGTTTAGCTCTTGTCTTTGCTATTCAGAAGACACGACATTATTTGGTCGGCAAAACCATACATGTCATTTCCAGAGTGAACCCTTTGCGTCTTCTCATGACGAAACCAGGATCATTAAATTCAAGATTAGCTAAGTGGGCGCTTCTTTTGTCTCAGTACGACATGCTCTTTGTCCCTTAGAAGGCGGTTAAAGGCCAGACATTTGCAGAGTTCTTGGCTGCTCATCCGGTTCCGAAAAGCTCAAAACTTTATGAAGACATTCCAGATGAAGTCTTTGAATCTAATATAACTTTAGAGGATGAAGTTTGACAGATGTTCTTCGATGGAGCATCACGAATAGGCCCTAAAGGCAGGATCATTGCTGGTGTGGGGGTTGTGTTTATCTCTCTACAAAATCATGTCATTCCTAGAGCATTTTCTCTGACAGAATCATGCTCCAACAATGTGGCAGAATATAATGCTTTACTTATCGGCCTTCAGCTCGCTCATGAAATGGGGGTACGCTACCTTGAAGCTTATGGTGATTCAAAACTGATTGTCAATCAGGTTAAAGGGGAATATGAGGTCCTTCATGACGATTTGGTACCTCATTATCACGCAGTCATCGAAGTGGCTAATTTATTTGATGGCTTTTACATCGGTCACGTGTCTCGATCTCAGAATACTAGGGCCGATGCTCTGGCTGCATTAGCAATAACGCTAGCCTTGCCAGTTGACACCAAGTATCACCTTACAGTGGCGACTCGACACCTTGTCTGCTCTAAACATATGTTGAGTACCAGAGAGGTCTATAATATCTCGATAGATCTTGAACCGAGAGATTGGCGATTTTTCCTCATCGACTATGCTCTGCATGATTTGCTGCCGGATAACCCTAAATAAGCAGCATCTATCAAGCGAAAGTCTCTCCGCTTTTACTATGATCCAACTCTAAAGACACTTTACCGTCGTTCATACGACGGTATCCTCCTACGTTACCTTTCCAATTTAGAAGCACAAGAAGTGCTCAAAGAAGCGCACAATGGCATATGCGGAGCTCATCAGCCAGGCCCAAAACTCAAGGACCGATTGCACAGGTTTGGATATTATTGGCCAACCATGATAGCCAATGCCATCCAATATGCACGAAGGTGTAAAGCTTGCCAAATCCATGCAGACTTCATACATCAGCCCTCAGAGTTGCTCCATCCAACCATTGCTTCATGGCCATTTGAAGCATGGGGAATCGATGTCGTATGGTCAATCAGCCCTTTTTCGACAAAAGGACACCGGTTTATCCTAGCGATAACCGATTACTTTTCAAAGTGGTCAGAAGTTATACCACTGGTTGAAGTTAAAACTTCTAACGTGGTTAATTTCATCAAACACCATGTCATCCATCAATTTGGTATCCCTAGGCGGATCATCCATGATAACGGTCCCCAATTCGTGACTCAGGTACTTTACCAGTTTTGCGATAAGTACCGGATTCAGAACGTGGCATCAACTGCTTATAATCTTGCCGCTAATGGCTTGGCGGAATCTTTCAACAAGACAATCATTAAGCTACTCAAAGAGTTCGTTTCCTCAAATAAGCGAGACTGGAATGAGAAACTTAGTGAATGTCTTTGGGCCTATCGAACCACAATTCGGACCCCCACAGGCAATATACCTTTTTCCTTGGTGTAAGGATGCGAAGCGGTCATACCATTAGAAATCCAGATGCCATCATTACGAGTCGTTTTAATGACTAAGATGACAAAGAGGACAATGACCGTTGCGTCTTCAAGAGCTCGAAGCCCTAGATGAGAAGCGATTACAAGCTCAGCAACACATTGAGTTGTATCAAGCCTAAATCTCAAAAGCCTTCATAAGAAGGTCAAGTAAAGAGTCTTCCATAAAGGAGATTTGGTTTTAGCCGTCAGACGACCGATGATCATGACGCACAAAATCAAAGGCAAATTTCAGCCCAAATGAGAAGGACCGTTTGTAATAGAAACAGTCTATTCAAACGGGGCATATCGCCTTATGACTTCGGATGGTGATTTACTCATGAAGCCGATCAACGGCAGGTTCTTAAAAAAATATTATCCTTGATAGGATCCTTTTCATGATCAAGTTAACATTACACCTTTGATCAAGACTTTCAAATTCAATATATGCAGAAGGAGCGCTCCTCTCTTTCTCTAAACGAGACCATACAACCATAAACCAGTATAAAGCTGATCATACATGGGTTGTCTCAAAGAAGAATCAAGATTACAAATATAGTAACCAAATGATCCAACACCTCTAACGGTTAAGGATAGAGGAAAATGTTGGCCTTTAAGCCCAACATAAGTCCTCGACAACTCATCATGCTGAGGGGAATAACATGGCTAGCCCGACTCAAACGTAGTTGGTAAAGGCGTACCAAATCCATTGACAGCTGAGGATTTGCTAAAAAACTTAACGGACCTGTCCCTATTTGATTCCGCAGTTAAGGATAGAGGAAAATGTTGGCCTTTAAACCTAACATAAGTCCTCGATAACTCATCATGCTGAGGGGAATAGCATGGCTAGCCCGACTCAAACGGTAGTTGGTAAAGGCATACAAAATCCGTTGACAGCTGAGGGTTTGCTAAAAATACTAAGGGACCTGTTCCCATTTGATTCCCTCTCCAAAATCACTTACCAATTCTCATTCATGGAATGGTAAGACCACATATAAAGGTATTCACATCCCTTGCAAAATGATGAGTCTAACCTATCATGTTAACACTAAACCTCTGGTGGGAAAACTATAATTTACTCCCAACAGATAAAACCAATATCCCCAGTGAATAAACCCCACTTGTCATTCTCTTCAGCAGGACGACAGGTCCAATCGAATTACTGTTGTGTTCAAGTACCTCTAACAGTAAATGAATCCTTGTCAAGTTAACATCACACCTCTGACAAATAGCTTTACAAATCCCCACGGAGTTCTTTTGTCACGTTAACGATCACCTCTGACATGTAATCTCTTATGGGATTCATTTTCTAACTCCCCAACGAGTTTCTGGTAGACGCCCCTCAAAGTCTATTGTTTCTCACTCAGTCCTCAGTGGACTTTTCTGGTTGTCACGTTAACAATATACCTCTGACAATTTCTTCCAAATAGCATCCGAAGGAGATATCAAAATCCCCATGGAGTTAATAATCAAGTCTGATTTCTCCCAGTGGAATTATTTCTTTGTCATCATGTCCAGTTCATCACCTCTGAATGACAAATTTCGAGCTTGGTGGGTTCTCAATCGATTACGTCCCTGCGACCTCTGAACCGACAGATAGCCAAGTCTCATCTTTCAGTCCAGTAGGGACTATTTCTTTGTCATCATGTCCAATTCGTCACCTCTGAATGACAAATTTCGAGCTTGGTGGCTTCTCAATCGGTTACGTCCCTGCGACTTCTGAACTGACAGATAGCCAAGTCTCATCTTTTAGTCCAGTGGGGACTATTTCTTTGTCATCATGTCCAGTTCGTCACCTCTGAATGACAAAATTTCGAGCTTGGTGGCTTCTCAATCGGTTACGTCCCTGCGACCTCTGAACTAACAGATAGCCAAGTCTCATCTTTCAGTCCAGTAGGGACTATTTCTTCATCATCATGTCCAGTTCGTCACCTCTGAATGACAAAATTTCGAGCTTGGTGGCTTCTCAATCGGTAAGTCCCTGCGACCTCTGAACCGACAGATAGCCAAGTCTCATCTTTCAGTCCAGTAGGGACTATTTCTTTGTCATCATGTCCAGTTCGTCACCTCTGAATGATAAAATTTTGAGCTTGGTGGCTTCTCAATCGGTTAGGTCCCAGCGACCTCTGAACCGACAGATAACCAAGTCTCATCTTTTAGTCCAGTAAGGACTATTTATTTTAACGTGTGACTAACACTATCAGTTTATCGCCGCTGATTAGATTAGTTATACCGTTATTCCGCTTCCTTTTGAGGATTGTAACAACAACTTGAAAATAAGGATTGAAAATTCAGAAAAATAAATAAGTTGGGAATACAACAGAGGAATCAAATAAAATTACTTTTTATTGATTTCAAAAGAGGGATACATGAATGCTCGGATTACAAGCTACGAGGGCGCTTCGTAGGCTTGATCCGTTCTTCAAGAGTAGCCAGCCTATTCTGCCTCTCCTTAACAGCTCTGAGAAGTGCCTGCGACCTCAGCTCGGCCTCGTTAAAGCTCACTGTTTGGGATAAGCGAGCCTCAATTTCAACCAAAGTTTCCCTCTGTGTTAGCTCCTGCTGCAGGACTTCGTCACTCTGAGCCTTAAGCTGCTCTAGCCGAGCAATCTCTTCAGACGCACCAGTTCAGCCTTGGATAAAAGAAGATTAGCCTTCCTGATCATTTCCTTGGCTTTTCAATCTTATCCTCGGCATCAAGAAAAGCGTTGCTAGAAGCATCTATGGCGTCCCCAAGTTTACTCTCCTCATCTCCAAGGATTTCAAGTCGGAGGAAAATGGCCTTAGCTGCTTCTTGAGCGACGAGATGGGCTTCATGCATTTGAACAGTAAGGTGCACAAGCTGTTCATTAACTGAAGACTCCAGATCTGAATGGCTAAGACGGCGTCATTCGTCCACATCCCTCTCAAGCCTGTTCACCAGAAGCTCCAATGCGGCGACCTGGTCGTCCCCTCCAAAGTCTCGGGTATTGTCAATGCTTTGGGAGAGGACCACCTTTAAAGCAGAGAATGAGGTAGTCGAGCCCTTCAAGATCAAAGCAACGGATCGCTTTAAGCCCTTATAAAAGTTGTCGACTAACTCAGCCACGAATTCATTCTCGGCCTTAACTACTCCCGTGAACGAGCAACCTCTGAAGACAAAGTTTCCACCGGTTTCACCGACATAACTGTGGAAGGAATAGTAGAAGCACTGGCTGGAGTAATATGAGGATCACCGGTGATCTCGGGGGAGTCATCATTGAACCAGTACACTAGCCATAACCGAAGTAGGTTTTATTGACTATTTCTGAGAGAGCTGGCTCAACCACCAGTGTTAAAGTAGGACTGGTAATCACCTTTAGCTCTACGCTTGGCAAGATAGGCGGCACTGGCAAGACCAATGGCATCTCACTTACTGATATAGTTGGAAGTGAGGTTGGTTCCGTGACTACTATGGCCGGTTCGGGCTGATAAAAGGGCAGGTCGTGATATAAAGCATCCAACTCAACAGCATCCGCCACGGTCGAAGTACTAGTTTCACCCCTGAGTCCCTCAGGAAGACTGGTTGGTCCCCTTGAAGTCGATGCGCCCAAGGGCGGGGCACCTGTGGTTAAACTTTGATTAAGCAAGGCGTAATGAATATCACGAGAAAAATTACTCATGAAAGAGTAAAATGTTACCAAAAGATGGTATCGCCTGAACTGCCTTGGCCGCAATCTCTCTCTGAAATCCCTCGACAACAACTTCAGTCCTCTCAGGCTCCATGGGAAAATTTTTGGCAGAATCAACACGGACGGCCGGCCCACCTTTACTCGCCGAACCCTCTGTGGTCCACCCAAAAGAGCTGGAAGCTATGGGACTTCCTTTTGAGGTCCCAGCACCTGAAGGACCTACATCGGCCGCATCACCTCCAGATTCTTTCGAGACGGCGAAAAAGCTAGCCTCATCGCCTTCTCTATAAGTAAACAGGGATCATAATGCTCCCCCTGTTCTCCTGCGACCTCGGCTCTTGGGTCTCTCACCGCCTCGGTTCCTGAGTCATGAAGTAAATAATGAGTTGTATGGAATATATAAGAGTGTATTGTAAGAACGGAGCTGATCTTACTCGGATCCGGAACAGCTTTACCAGCGGTCTGCCTAGGAGCCGACAGCTTAATGACTAATGGATCAGGAGGAGGAGGCACTGCAGATGATTCGCCCTCTGCAATAACAGTAGGAGCGTAGCGACGAAGCTTCTTCACTACCCTCTTCCTGCGAGATCTGCCTTGCCGCTTTCGTTTGAAGTGGACATCGGGATCTTCTTCCTCCAACTCCTCAACCTCTACACCTTCTATGGTGGCTGTGCCTACCCCATCAGAAGCAGCTGCTGGAGCCTCAGCACCTGTATCCCCTTCAAAGCGGGGACTTCCTGCGTCCGAAGCCTCGCTATCATCAACAACAATGAATTCCCGAGGCCTGGCACGCGGACCCTTTTACCCTCGCTTCTCTCAGTGACCTTCCGCTTCAACCGCTGAGAGATCAACTTCACACCAAAGGAATTAATAGAAAACCCAGTGGGTGTGGAGTTCGAAGTTCTATACCACTGGCAGAATCTCAGGGTCGTCAGAAGGTTCGGAGTCCTCAGCGGCATGCACAGTCGCGCCTCAGTACAGCCAGCAATATAAAACTGCCAGGCATGAGCTCCATCGATGAGGCTCCCCATGAAGGCCAGGCTGCTGTTCAGATTACCTACGTACAGTTGGTCATACCCAAACTGACGAGCAAACCGACTCGGAACATAGGGCTCCAGGTAACAGGTGTCCCCGCTTCTATATAACAAGTGGGATGGCCAAATGCTAACCAGCCATTCGAAGACTCCCCGACTCAACAACGTCTGCCTTTCCCCTACATCCTTGAATTCTTCACCATAGCCTGCATCACGAATGTAGGGAAAGCACCGAAAAAGTCTGTAGACGTCATGACGGCACAACAGTTTGCGGACCGCAGCCACATAAGTCCGTGACCATGAACAGCCCTCAAATCGACGGTGAAGCGCCATTCAACACCTTCTGAGGGCTCCTCACCGGTTTGGATGATGGAAGGGCAGTGAAGGGCGAACCATGCCATCAAATAAGTATATGGCAAACCAATTCTGGGGTTTGGTCCGTCGCAAGACAAGATAGTCCCCTTCCCCGCTTCGTCGTTGGTGGCCTACAGAAAGCCTCAATCAATGCACAAAGACCTCTTTGAATACAACACACCATTGCTGGAAGAAGTCCAAGAGAGTGACCATGGACTAGACGAACAGCCGGTAATAAGGCAGTTGGATGAATGACGTCGCTAGACGGAGATGGCACCACACATCTTTTCAGCCAAACCGTTAAAAAGCCAGCTAGAAGTGCCTTCCGGGACGTCGGTCGACAAGCCTGGCGGTGGAAACTCCGAAGAATATCACCTTTCTCATAGGTTCTGTCATCTTCTTTCAAAATCAAATCCCCTTGAGAGTGCTCTTGCATCCTGTGAAAGATGTCTTCATCTGCAACTCCACAGTGAGCCGCTTTAGGAGTACCTTCTAGGTCAGGGAACAAATAATTTCCCCAGCTCTTCAAACTGCATGAAGCTCCCTTATGGCTCCCATGCATACTTGAGCAAATGTAAAGGTGACGTCCGCCTTCCCGAAGTGGATCAGCTCGGATAAGCGACTACCAGCCCTTTCCCGAAGTGGATCATCTCGGATGAGCAACTGCCAACCTCTTCTTGGAACACGCATCAGCTGCTCCAGTATGTTCCTCCTGCTTAGGATTAAAGTTTCAACTTGAAAATCAAGAGGCAAGTTTTTGTCTCTTTCATCAAGATAAAAGACTGGCGGGCACAGTTCACTGCAATCCAGACTGGAAACAGGTTAGCATTAAATCAAAGAGAAAACTGTAAAGACAAAATGCTAAGTGAAATTCTTGGGGCGAAACAATTCATATCCGATCCAGTGGTACTTCAGTTAAGCAGAGGATAGCCTCGCTTGCACAGTGATGATTGATTAGCTCAGCATAAGCTAAGTCTTATCTCTGCCTAAGGCAGTTAGGCTAAAGAAGCCTAAAAAAGGACCAAGTCCTAACCTCGCCATATGGCCAAGCCAGACTGGTCCAGAGGGACGTAGTCTTAGCCCTACCTATATGGCAAGACTGGCTCAACCTTGAAGAGACTAAGTTTCAATTCTTGCCTACGTGGCAGATTTAACAGGCAGATTCAATAGATCAAGACAGGAACTCTGCATGAAAAAGTCTTTTTCTAATCAAGCAAGAATGATAGCTTCACCGAGAAGCTGAAAAATAGGGCTGAAACCTTTCTCTGCAAGTCAGTCAGATACAGAATGAAGAACAAGGGAAATCAATTCCTGAAGTAGCTGGTAAAGCTAAGATTAAGGGAGATAAACTCTCTAAAGTCACTAGTCTATTGGTAAAGTCTCTGGATGACCAAGACTCACCAGCTCTTGGCCGTTAGTGACCAGGGTGGGCGCCCCCACTATTTTAGAGATCCGAGTCTCCTTTTCTGGGCAACGAGGGGATGTCATGAACAGACTGTTCCTCTGAAAAGGACTTCAAGTGTCCTATTTATAGGCCTCATGGCCTAACACACCGCCGCTACTTCAAACTTGAAAGCGCGGGCGAATTTAAAGCATTTAAATGCTTAGCCTCGAGGAAAGGAACAATCTCCCTCGTTAAAAGCAAGAGAGGTTATTTCAACCTCGAAAAAGGGAATAATCCCTCTCGTAACTAGCCGAAAAGCAATTAGCCTCGGGAAAGGAACGTCGTTCCAAACACCGAGTTAACGCGAAGCCATTCAGAATCGCGAATCTACACGATTCCTCGGCGAACTTATTCCAATCCGGAAGCAGGATTGAAAGCGGAGCTGAACTCAACCACTATGGCGACGTTCGCATTTCACATATCATCAATCAAAGCAGTTCAAAGTATTTCGGAGTTTGAACCATTCCATTGCAAACTTACGAAAACTTTGAAGAGGGTCTTGTTGACACTCTAAAAAAGACAAGATTCCTAACTGGCCTGGACAATGTCTAACTTGTTGACATCTACAAAAACAAGTGGCAGACAAGCCGACGACCAGTTCTTCACCCATTTAAGAGGGACGTATCAACAACTTGGACTCTACTGATCCAGTGAAGCAGACAGTAAACCAAGAAAAGCTCGTGAGAAGGCCCAAGAAGGTCCAGAGACACTAAGTTAGCTCAACACTTAGTCTCGCACGAGCCCATGAGATAAGTCTCGCATAAGAAGCCAAAGTTGTTTTGCATCGCAGGAAGCTCCTTCACAGTCTCGCTGCGAGCTAACTTACAACTTCGCACAGAATGTTCAATCAACTCCGCGGAGAGTTAGCTTCGCTCGAAAGCCCCATGCAGCTGCGCAAAAGGGTAATTAGTAGCTTCGCCATAAAGTTATCCAGTTCCGCTGAAGAGCTTTCTTTTAATTTCGCCAGATGCTTCTCCCAGCTCCACTGTGAGCTCAACACGGCAGCTCCGCTGCGCATCTTTTATGGTCACCTTTGACCAATCAAATCTCCAGATGAGATCAAATCTAATTGAGATCAAATCTAATTGAGATCAAATTTGGCAGTTGCTTGCCATAATCTTTTGACTCTCCCAATCAAGTAAGAAGATCAGGAGAAATCTTTCAGTTATTTGGAAAGAATTAAGGGCGCATCCCTCATTTAGCAGAGCAGATCAAGGGATCAACACTACTTGCTATTCCTAACTTCGCAAAAGCTATCTTTAGCCTCGCGACAAGGCTACTTTCCAGATGTAAAACAGATTAACTCAATCTATTTCCAGATTTTCAAGGGACAATTATACCCCTGCTCTCTCTATAAATAGCACACCAAAGGCACACGAGAAAGGGGAGAGGCTGAAAAAAGAGAGGAGAGACGGCTAAAGGCAGAGACCTACACTTTCAAGAATTTAGAGAACTACTTCTCTAATCAGGCCGGAACCAGGCGAGAAGGAATTCCCAAGTGGAGGCAGTTTGAGAAGTAACAAGAGGGTTCTACCAACCTTCTGTTCTCCGATTCTCTGAACCAGGCGAGAAGGAAATCCCATCAGGCAGCAGTCTGATTGTCTGACCGATCGCATCGTCAAATGGATAAAGTGATCGCGCGCTGATCAGATTCCTACCGGCACACTTTCCCAGAAATCTCAGAGGAGATCTACCTGTAATCTTCTTCTTGCAAAGAATTACTTGTAATTTAGCTCCTCGACCCTTTTTTTTGTAAGTTTTCCCCTTTACAAAATCAATGAAAAACATCTACATGTGCGAAACTCGTGTTATCAATCAAGGGCTTAGATTTATGATGAGTTAAATTAGGATTCCTTAATGCTATATATATCATGGGTAGGGTTCCCTCTCCACCACAATGACCTAATCTCTCTCTTGGAGGCCTCTCATCTAAGAATAAAGAAGAGAACTTGGTGGCTGAAGAGAAGAATTCTCTCCCTCAACTCTGGCGTCCTCTAAATAATGCAACCTTCGACATCCTTTTTGTGATGGAATCAGGTATGTCTAAACCCTCTTTCTCTTTGATCATGATAAAGGGATTATGCATGTACGGAATTTTATTTGGAATAATTATTAGATCTAACAAAAATCACTTTATATAATTTTTCATTGAACCTACCAGCTCCTCGCGCCAACGTGACAGAGTCTTTGAACCTCCAGTATGAGGCATGCCATTCTTTTCCCGATCATCTTTGTTGATTTTACTTATAGCCTATCTCAGGGAGAGAAAAAAAGATAAAAACATTAGTTCTTTAAGTTATAGTAGTATCTCGAATTTGACATCATATATATAGTTTCTATTAGAAGCCACTGTAAGTAAATCATAAAGAACAAATTTTATATAGAAAAACATATAGTAGAAAGATAACAGCTCTGATAACAACTTTGTATTTATGATACAGAGAACAAAATTTACAGCTCTTATGCAACCATGTATCAGTTCTGCTTGTATCTATATCAGTCTAGAGACCAAGTGTGTTCAAGCTTTGGGTATTAAGTGATACAAGTAAATGGTACCTGTGTGTTTATGGATAAATTTGAACTTTTGTACTAGTTTTTAGTCCTCATGGCTCATTGTATCCTTATTATGTAAATGTATTACTTCGTAATGTTAATGCAAAACTGTCAATGGACTCCAATTCCCCAATTGAGAAGGAGATTTAGAAAACTGGCCTTAGCCTCATACATGATTCTTATAATGGCTTCTTTATATCAAAAAATGCAAATGAAGGGGCCTTCTCTGCTAATGCTAATGCTAATGCCTAACATCTGTAAAATCTGGTCTCAGCTTCTTACAAGTATGCTATACTGGCATACTGGTTTCAGAATCAGAAACAGGCCAAAGGAGGGGGCATGAATGCTAATACTGATGATGCAATTAGTGTATATGGGAACCTGGCATATCAGAGTATCACTAGTAGGAGTTCTGGCAGAGACATGTATATCAGAGTATCTGGAAAACTAGCACTGATCAAACAGTTTTGCGTATCTCAGTAAATATCAGAGTGCCAATTAACTAGTTGGAGCTCTTGGCAGAAATCAAAGCTATGCATATGAGTACCAGTAACAATATATAAATGTCATACAAAGTGTAAATTATAAAAAAATATACGAGATATTGGGGGCTAGGAAAAGCCCTCTCTTCTTCGCTAGCAACTTAAACCAGCCTAATTCGTTCTTCATTATTATAACTGCATGTCAAGCCAAAACCTTATTATATGATGAGTTACACTGGGGTGGTCGTTCTTATGAAAAATCTAAGGGGAAAAAAAAGAAATGATTGGAAATTAAGGGGTGGGTTCAGTACACGTGAAGCCTGTTTGGAAAAGCAATCTGAACTTCGAGTTCAAAATTAGCTTTTTCATATTTTACTTAGCTAGCTCTTTTTTCTTTCATATTTTGTTCTTGACTTCTCATCGAACCAAACACACAACCACATAATCAAAATAAAGAAATCTATAACTGTGAGGCCCTCTGAGGATTCCATATTTTTGTTTTCCACAGAACCAACAAATTTGTGAACATGATGCTTATACAAAAGTCTAGCATCCAAATTCTACCCTCATCAAACTACAACCGACTATTAGGTGAAACAAAAAGTCTTCTAACTGCGCCTCATTGGTACTAACATGGTTGGCAGCTGAAGCGAAAAAGAACAAACAATTTGAAAGGACTAAAATATGATCTGGCCCCCATACTAGAAAGGCTAAAAAACATGAGGTTCACAAATTTTCCCATGACCACCCCCAAGCATCACCACCAAAATACAGTATATTGGAATGGAATGATAACTGGTCTTGTAATGCTGACCACAAAGGTTAGGGCTGTGCAGCACCTTTCAGCTGGAAAAGCCAAGGATTCCCTCTACCAAATCTAGCTTCAATTTCACATGGCCCTCATGCACCCACCAAGGTGGGTCAAAGGAGTTGTTGAATAAATGTTTCAAAAAAGAAAGAGAAAAAATAAATCATTTTTGCAGTTTAGCATAGGCTTGTGCTTAGGAAGGTCATAAAGGTTGATCGTTGCTTAATTTGAGAGTCAAAGATATGTATTGTGATTTTTTTTAATTTTTCATTTTCTGAGAAAATACTCGTAGCCTATGTCACTAGGGAGGAATGTCACTAGGGAGGAGGCAATCAGTAACATACATAGTTTTTTTTTTTTTCCTCTTTAAATAAAGAACGTATTTTAAATCTTTGACTTTTCATATCCTGCTCTTATGATCTTAATGACAGTTTAAACTCATATATTAGACACACAAAGTTAAAATTGACTTTTTCGCTGCCATTCTTGTGTAGATAAAAATAATCCTATCAAAAAAATCATTATTAATGAATTTTTTAAATTATTGATATTTATGAGAGAGAACTAACAAATTTTCTTGCAATTTCTTTTAACCTCATTTCAATAGAAGAGAGAAGAAAAAAAAAAAATCTTTTAACCATGGTAAAATTTCAAAACTCCCCCAAGTTTCTCTCGAGGTAAAAGACTATTGGTAGGTGAGATCCAATCTAAGTCATCAAGAACATTAAATTTGTGTACTCATCACTCATTGCTGTCTAAATTTGGATTGGATCCAGAGCCCCCATCTGCACACATCATCATCTCTAATTTCCATGTCGAGCGTTAAAATAATTGTGAGTCACTTTAAAGGGCCTCTCATCGTTTTCCCATTTTCTTTAATTTACAGAATTGCCCAGATTCGCGGAAATTTATTGAAGTTTTAGCTCATCCTTGATAATGTAAACGCGCGTGCTGCGATCATTACACGCGGTTCGCTCATTTTTATTACAACTTACCCAAAAAAATGGTTGCCAGAACCAATCCAAAATTAAAATTAGCCACATTTTTTGTCTTCTTAAACCCTAACCCATGTCGTCTTCTTCCTCTTGATCGCCAGAGCTCCGTCGATAATCCTTCTTCAACCGGTGGGTCGTCTTCTCTCCAGCTCGATCGCGCCGCCCTTCCGACTTCAAGTCCCACTCGGCCTCGAACCCTAAAAACCCTAACCCTAGCTCCTGCCCCTTTTGCGTCGGCCACGAGAGCGAGTGAGTCCCTGAGATCTTTCGGTTCCCGCGAGATTCCGGCGATTGGAAGGATCGCGTTATCGAGAATCTTTACCCGGCTCTTTGGAGAGATGAGGACCCCTTGTCGGATCCTAAAAGCTCGGATCTTGGGAGGTGCGTGGTGACGGGTTTCAGGTTCCATGATGTGGTGATCGGGACTCCTATCTATTCGGTTCATCTGCTGGATTTGACGGGGGCGAAGGTGGGTGAGGTGGTGAGGGCGTATAAAGAGCGAATCTTGCAGCTCAAGCGGCTCGGATCGTGCAGGTAACCTTAAATTTATATAGTTCTGTTTATTTGGATTTAATGGGTTAGTTGGCTCATTAGAGCTAGTTAGATTCCTGGGTTTTTTGTGTAAAGAATTCTGGTTGTTAAACTGTTAGTTTTGAACCTAATTTCGTCAAACTAAACTGTGATCAATTGAGTAAGGGGGATTGGTATTTGTGGTATATAATGTAAGTTAAGATGATTTTTTTTTTTGGGGAAAAACTAGAGACAAATTCTAATTGTAGCAGCTTATCGTACTATAGAGTATAGAGGGGACATAACATTAATTGGCTTTAGTATAGTATAGAGATTTGCATTTTAGCTGTAACTTTACTAATTGTATTGGATTAATGTCCATTAATAATATGAGTTGGAATTCAGCTTTTCAACTTCAATTATGCCAACATCTCTGCCATTATAATGCAAAGTCCCCGTGGTAGTTGTCGTGTCAGATACAAATATCCCATTTAATTGATGTTCCCCAATTAAATCCTGTCCATCCATATAAAAGTAATCAATTTTTCAAATGCTACATCTACTTATATCCCTACTATTATAAATTATAATGCAAAACCTTTGGAGGGGCACTAAAATTGTTTAACATACATTGCATAGAAGAGTGTGACTGACTCAAATGTTTTGCTAAGGAAGCCATGATTGTATTAAGTATAGATTTATAGTACTTAGAGAGTTTCATTTTGAATAACACCTATATAACTAAAATACAAAAAACAAAAATGTATTATATTTTATTATTTTTGTTTAATCATCATTTCCTACAAACAAAAATCATTCTACTATGCATCCTGAAGAAGAAACGTATACAAAATTAATATTGTTATTATCTATTTTTAAACGTCTCTTGGATCCTTGATAGTGCAATTTCAGAAAACTCTAGTGAGATGTAATTGGTTCAGATGAGAGAAATTTGAACTTTGTCCTGTCAATAAGAAAAAAGGACTCACGATGGAGGGAGAAAGACATGTAGTCAAGATTCTGTCATAATATAGTTATGGATATAGATTCTTAGGTTGTCAAATAGTAATTTTTCAATGGATTAGCTAGTCTGTTTGGAACTCTACTTGTTTAGCTTGTCCATGGTTCATTGGTTAATGCTTTTTCTTAGTTTAGTTGTGTTTGAGGGTTTTTTTGTCTGATTTCTTTCCTTCTTTCTCTAATGCATAAAAGTGTTTAAGAATCACGGTGCCATCTGCTGGAACATCAATGACTCATTCACAGTCAGATGATGGGTCTTCCAACAGTTCCTCCCACAGTTTCTTCTAGGCTTAATAGCATGAAGGAGCTTTTTGATCGGACCGGAAAGTGCGGCTTGTGTGAGGCTCGATCGGAGGATGTTTTGATTAATGAGTCTGCCCATTTCTTTTCAGTTATTCCTTTTGCGACTTCATTTCCTTCTTTTGCTACTTCATTTCCTTTGAGATCTGGATTGTTCCTCAGAGATCACACATCATATTTCCATGATATAGATGAAGAGAAGGTAACATATCTTTTTTTCTTTAACTTCATGCGTTACACTATACTACGGTTTCTATTGATAGATGATATATGTCTACTGTTTCCCTTAGCCTTGAGGCAGTCATTGGTGCTAATACATGATCAGATTACTCAGATAGTAGGGAAGAGAATGAGCATGCCCATGGGTCCCCATTGGACATGCCCAATGGAAAATTTCTATAGGAATATGAGAAAATCATATTCTTATAGAAAATTTTCTATTGGGCACGTCCAATGGGGGCCCATGGCATGCCCATTCTCATCCCTATCAGATAGTAATAGGCACAAGACACTAAGAATACTGGGTTAGGGGAAATATGTCACCAGTTCCTAAGATAGAAAATAGTCGTCTCTTGATATTTGTTATTTTTTTTAATCTATTTATGTAAGACAGTACTCCATGAAGCTCATGGCTTAAGTCTTAGTTTCAGTAATAATTGCCCTTGGGTTACACATTGATCCTTCTAAAATATTTTTTCTAGCACCCTAATGAGCGATGACGATTGAAGAAAGATAAGGAATTGATTTGATGTACTGCAGAATGACCTTTTGTCCTTACTAGTTCGCCAATCAGTCTTGATGTTCGTAGTGCTTGATTTCTCAATCATGCCACTATCTTCTTTCTCTACCTCGACGTCAATTATAGTGTATGACTATCATGGTGTTGACATACGGACTTGGGTGCATAACCATGCAATATTATCATGCACACAAAAACTTGTGTGCTTCATTAAGCTAAATCCAGCACAGGGGAATACATATCTCATTGAGCTAATTCATGAGATGGAAAAAATGTGTTGAGTATGCTTTCTTTGTTGGTCAACACCTCCTATTGCAATGAGTTAATAGTGACCTCTTGATAAACACTAATAGTTACACTTAGTATTAGGGTCAGCCCTAGGCCATCATTTTGCATTACTCATTGGAAGTGAGTAACTTTTGGCTAAGGTATTTCACAAGGCTAATTTGACATAAGTCTCCTTGGAAATACAGATACTACGTGATCATACTTACCACTCAACCTTCACATGTTGTAAACGCTTGGATGATGATCACGAACCCTCTCTATACATTATTTGCACAAGGGGTAAATGATCCTAAGAGAATCATATCAGTACTACATAACATGGTTCAAAGTCGCGGTCTCGACCACGGGCACTGAGACACATCTGTCACGGTGTCGCGGAACGGATTCGTGCGATACGCGCAAAACGTTACATAGAAATCTCAAAAAATTATGAAAAATTATGACAAATCTTAAAAAAATATAGACATCAATAGTTATGTATCACATGTTCAAAACATTTCACCTAACACACTAAACATAAAGAGAATGCATAAATATATGCGTCGTCGATAGAAACATACCAAAATACATGAATAATATAGTAAATTTCACAAATATATTTATAAATATTTAGATAATGTAATTATTTTCATATTGAATTGCGATGAGACACAAAATTATTATCGTAATCATTCCTGTAATAATTAGAGAAATCAGGTATATGTTTCAATCTATGTGCTATGTATTATTTCAGTCTAGTGATTTCACCATGTAATATTTTTTCACAATAATTACACTTCACAACTTTTCTGCTTCCACCACGGGTACCATGTTCCCATCCAATGTCACAACACTCTGGAGGCAATCTGAAATTAAAAAATGATGTTAAATTAAATTTAAATTTAAATTAAATTAAATTTTAAATCTATATCTTTAAATTAATTTTAAAAACTGCATCTATACCTTTAAATTAAAATAAATTTTAATTTGAATTAAATCATATCTACTTAATTTATTTAATTTAATTTTATATTAAATTAACTAAATCATATCTAATTAAATTAATCAAATAATATATACTTAAATTAACCAAGGTTCTAAATATCGGATATCGGGATCATATCGGATGGGGTTTTTCATATCGGATATCGGATATCGGGGGAGATATCGGGGATACGCGCGCATATTGGGCGTTCATATCAGACACTATATATAATGAATTATCAATAACTAAAAGTTGGTTTAGAGTCATAGATAGCATCTACCTAATAAAAATAATGTAATATGCTTGCAGAGATAGTAAAAAATAATGTACATTTTTATGTAATCGTGCAATAAATAAGTTATTTCATATCGGGCGATATATCGGGCGATTTATCGGTCAATATCGGCGCGATTTATCGGCCGATATTTCAAATATCGGCCGTTTTTTTTGCTGCAAACGATATGGTGAACGATTTCCCCATATCGTATCGGCAGGAGGCAAAAAGGAGATATCGGACGATATCTCGACCGACTCGGCCGATATTTAAAACAGGAAATTAACTAAATTAAATTAACACTAAGAGAGAGGAGGTGAGATACAGACAGAGATAAGGGGGAGAGAGATTGGGTCGGTGAGAGTTGGGAGGGATTAAAAAGGAGAGACAGAGAGAAGAGAGATCGAGAAAGAGAGAGGGGGAGAGTCTGAGGGAAAGAGAGACAGAGGAAGAGGGGGAGAGAGAGATATCGGGAAAGAGAGACAGAAGAATAGAGGGACAGAGAGGGAGGGAGAGGGAGAGTTACCTGCGACGGAGGCGTGACGGAGGCATCACTGGCAACGGTGACGACGATGGAGGTCTCGCGGGAGAAGGAAGAGGGCGAGATTTGGTCGGGTGATGGAATGATTTTTTTCCCCTTTTTATAACCCGTGTTCACGGGTTTACAGCCGAGGTTTGACCAACTTGAGGCTAAATCGGCCTTGACCTCGGTCGATTGGGTTGAGTCAATCCGAGTCGTTTTGCGAGTCGGCCGAGTCAACCTCGAGTCGGTTAAAACTTGTCCCAATTGCGGCTCGGGTTTCGTTCTCGTCGCGGAGAGCTCCTTCCCGATTGCGACTTGGCCGAGTCAAAACCGGATCGGTTGATACTTCGAACCCTGCTACATGAGAGGCAACAAATCAAAACTGAAAATACAGTGAAAACTTGCCAGCATAGTTTCTGTTACTGACAGACCCATGCCTCTCGTTTATGTGACCATCATGAGAAGCGGGCACTGGTCTGCAATATCCAAATGCTTCTTTGGGAGGTTTTCCTCCAGGGGCTGACAAACAACATGATATCTGCAACTTATAATTGTAACTTGAATATATCATTACAGTGCATAAACATTAAAGAATAATATAAATTCACAGCACCAAAAAATGTCCATATAATCTTTGAGGACTAGGTTATAGATTTGGCAAAGTCATTGTCTTCACAATCATCATTTAAGCTTTTTGCCATCAAGATGGGCATATGGAAGCACAAGGGCTGTGTGAAGGTTTTACAAAATTCCACTACCAGTTATCAACTTGAAATCAAATCTCTGGATTGGTGTCAAATTTGACATTGTGAACAATAGAAGCCCTTGCAATGAATTCTTGAAAGCCAAGTAGCACGTAGAAAACTTCCTTAATTGGTCATGCAGTTTAAGCTTGTGCAAGCAGGAGAAACCCTACAAAATCTAACACTAAGGAAAATGACTAGAAAAAGAGGATTGATGATGTGTTTGCTACGGGAGTTACATTCAACATGAAGTAATAGATGAAGCCAGAGAGCCAAAGGAAACATAATAAAGTTGACAAGTAGTTACTGGGAGGAAAGCTCAAGTCATGAAAGGAATCATATATCTATGATTGGAGAAGCAGTAGATAACCCAATGTATAGAAGCGTGGTTTAAAATCACAACACCGTATCAGTTTTGGCGAATGGTCTTAGTATCAATCTCGTCAATATTATATTGGCTCCGATATTGACCGATATTATAGGGATAATATCGTATCGGGTACCTCAAAACCTGATACAATATTGCCGATATATATCAGAATCGGTTGATATTTGAAGCCATGTGTAGGAGTTTGCTAACTATGGTTTATAACAGGCCTTTATGCTAAAGCCTTATTTAAAAATGACCAGATAGCCTGCCTTATTTTGTAAGCATAACATGATCTGATGCCAACAATGACAATGGAATGGTGCATCTTCACAAACTGTACACCACTGCATATACACTTGGGCTCTGATCAAACTTTAGTTCAGACTATATGCTAATTCCAACTCATCATTTCTATCTACTCATTCCTGAACCTGCGGGTCTTCTTCATTGCTTTTGCATTATAATGTTATGCTGCCAACATCTTGACATTTTTGCCAATTATTTTTTTTTTCCTGTTGAAAAAAATTGTTCCCATTGTTGATCTGTACACAACATATTTTATGGTTCTGATTACAAATTGCTACTTGAGGAATAGGTGCTGAACTTGCAATGTTTAAAATTTTACTTTTTGGTAATTGTGGCAGGCGTTGTCTTTGGTGAGTGCATACCTCGACATGTTTTATCAAGTTTATGCCTTGGGACTTTACATCTATCTTATAGCAAAAAACATTAGAAATGCATTAGGCTCGTTTAAGCAGTTGTATTGATTGCATTCATTGCAACTATTGATTTGCTCCATATTAGAGAAACTATCACTTATATGCTAGTCCACAACAGCACCAATGTTATTTGCATATAGTCCAAATTAGCATCAATATTAGAAGAAGAAAAAAAAGTGAGTTGTTGTAATGAAACCATTTGCATTAAATGCTGAGTTGTTGTAATGAAACCATTTGCATTAAATGCTATCGTACAATAATTTCCTTGTATAATCAAAGTGAGGATACTGTGGTGATGACCCTTGCAGCCAGCTCGTCTTAATATTAGGATGTACAAAGGTAAATTTGGAGGGTTATGCATGCGGAAGAATTGAAGTAAAAGTAGAGTTTTATGTAAAAAGCTCTTAATTTCCAACTCCAACTCTATAAAAATGTAGAAAGGTGGAAAATAGTCTTATTGATGGGGTTGAATTTGTAAAAAATCACTTTTTTCTAGTCCAAGACCCAACACAGGTGTTTGCGTCTGTATTTCAGTTTTCTGCTCTTTTTCATTATATGTAAGAAGATATATGAAGAGAAATGTTCTTGGACAGTTTTCTCTCGTGCTATTTCAGAACTTGTCTTTTATCTTTATAGGAAAAGCTCTGGGTTTTTTATTTCACCAATTGATTATCTGCCATTTTTGTTCCTTTTTATGGAAAATACTTAAAATAAGAATTTTGAGTAGTAGTCAACTGCTATATATAATATACAATGGGGTTAATTGCAGATACATGCTATGTATATAGATACTAGAGCAGATACACCCTCTCAACCTTTTATTAGCAGGACAATCCCCTGCTTTCATTTTTTTTTAAATTCAAATTGAGTTAATTTCATACTTTTTAAATTCCCTAACTACCTTTTAGCAATATTACTCTTTTATATTAATTGCTTCTCTCCCCCCATATGAAATAACCACTTTTGAATTCAAAAAAAAAATGCATGTCTGCTAATAAAAGAGTTGAGGGGTGTATGTGCTCCAGTATTTATACTACATGTGGTGTATCTCTAATTAAGCCTATACAATGCTACATGGATAAGAGATCCAACTGGTGGGCCTCGTGTGTTTTTCGAGCTTATCATCAAATTGTCTCCATAATGCTGCCTTTCTGGTGAGTGGTGACTGTCTGTTTTATATGATTAGAAACAAATTTATTCTTCTTCCCTACACAGTTTGATCGTCGGGTCTCTGTTTTGCCATAAAACAAATCTGTGGACAAAGTGGTTTTTTTGTCAGTCTTCGTTCTTTCTTTTTTTTTCCCCCTTGGCTTGTTGCATGCCTATATTGTTTCAGCTATTGCAACACAGGTGTGGATTTTGGTGGTTTTTTTAAAGCTGATGCTTCTCAAGTTAGCAGAGCAATTAAATGATCCACCCTTCAACTTCATGGTCCACCCTGCATCCTTTGGGCTGCTGGCAGATCTGTTACCTTGCACTCACTGGTTCCTGCAGATTGTTCCCCAGTTGAGCGTTATAGGGGGTTCGAGATGGGCAGTGGGTGCTGTGCATTAATCCTGTCTTTCCAGAGGATGCCGCAAAGCTCTTGAGGGAAGTCGATTGTCCACAGTAACCAACGAGGAGAGGGCATTTTTCATTATATTGCATCTGTATATCCCATTTTATGAGAGAAATAACGGAAACGTCATACACTTGTTGCTGTATCTCACTTGATTTCAAATTGTTGAAGCTTTTACGAGAATGAAAGCATCATAAAGGTCAAATCAGGCGGTATGCTGGTATCAGTTCCCTAGTTTAGACCGGACTGATTCTGAGTCTAGGAAGTCCGGATCCAATACAAAATAATCACACAAAAATAAACACAAATCAAAAACAGATACCAGGAGGGAAAAAAAATATATGATTGAAAATTAGAATACACATCTAAGTACGTATTTCAAGAAGGGGGTGTACACAGACCTCCTTCTGCCCTTCTCAATTCATTAGGCGTAGCGGACGTCTTTTTTAATCACCGCTTCCATAGAAGAAAAGGCTCTACGAGCAACCCAACATAAAGCACTGGAGAAGAGTGTAGCGAGCTCCTCTTATCAGTGACATCTGAAGTGCTTCTTGGCTCTATAGCCATTCCCAATGGCCGACCTTCTCGGTCTTCTTGGATGATGAGATCTCTAGGTTGAACACACAAAATGGGTTTTGGCTACCCCATAAGCTACTATTACTCATCTCTGTGTTTTAGAGATGAGCCGTTCATCGCATTGATGAGAGTGGAAATGTTGGTGTGGGTCTACGTAACCTTATGATTATTTTGAATTGAAATATAAGGAGACTTGGTGACTGGATAGGAGAGCTAAAGTTGAGATTTTATTTTCTACATGGTTTTGATGTGATAGCTCTTCAAGAAAAAAAAAGCTTCTTTCACCCACTTTTCATCTCCGGTCTATTGGGGGAGCCCGGATAAATGAATGGATGGTAATTTATCTATGGATGCTTCAGGAGGTCAACTCATAGGGTGGAATGACAAAACTCTTTGAGGAAAATTAACGAATTATCAACAATATCTCAATTTCGGTGAAACTTAAAGATCGGGCTACACATCTCACAATTTGTACCACCTTCATGTATGGGCCCAATGATAGATTGCTAAAGTCCCTCTTCATCCATAATCTTCATGATGCATATGCTTGGTGTTCGATGACACCTTAAGTCTTAATGGGAGATTTTAATATGACTAGATTTACGGAGACGTCAAGGTTGTGTTGGCAACTTGAATGACATGAACTCCTTTAACGATCTCATTTTGGGAGCTTGCCCTTATGATATTCCGCTTGGGGACGGTCGTTCGCTTGGTCCAATAAGCGAGGACATTCCCGTTTTTGCACAACTAGATCGGTACATTATTTCGGAAGCATGGGATGAAAGTTCCCTCTCTCAACTTGTAAAGCCCTACCCAATAAACTTTCCGATCACATACCCATCTCCCTTCATACTCCTCCACTCTCCAAAGCTTTTTATAGATTCCACTTTTAATCCATGTGGTTAGAACACCATGATCTTCCGAAAATTATGGCTAGAGTTTGGTCTTCAACCTCTAATGTTAATGTCGCCACTTGCCTTGCTATAAAGCTACGAATGATGATTAGGAGAATCCTTTAGGTGTGGACTAAAAAGCAAGGGGGAATGTTAAACGGCAAAAGCTTCGTTCTTCTTGATATTATCAACAAGCTTGACATCCTACTTGAAACAAGGGCCACTCTTTCCGACGAATCCTCTCTTAAAGTATCCTTTTTGATGAATTAGAAAAATTCAACAACTTGAAAAAACTATGTGGCATCAACGGGCTCGTTCTCTTTGGCTCGCCTAAGGAGACCACAATTCTAAATTTTTCACCGTATCGCTAATGCAAGGTATCGTTTCAATCTCATTAAAACTCTTCATCACAATGAGAAAATTCTTTCCACTCACCTTGATATCTCCAATGCTTTCACCACTTTTCTAATATTTTTGGAGCATCCATTGTCTCTTTTACATGCTAATTGGGATACTCTTATCCAAATTGGGAAGGGTCTTCTCGGGACATTGAAGGTCCTTTCAATGAGGAGTTTAGGGTTGCAGTGCTTGGTTTTGGTACCGAAAAAGCATTGGGCCTGGATGGATTCCCTATTATATATTTTCAAAGATTTCGGGGTCTTATCAAGGACATTCTCCTTTTGTTCAATCAATTCTACATTGGCACTGTGAATCTACGTTGTCTTAACTGGCATTGGTTTGCCCTCATCCTGAAGAAAGAAGGTGCTTCAATGTGGGAGTTTCAGCACATAGCTGCTCAATGGCACCTTCAAGGTTAGCTCAAAAGTCCTTGCTAACTGGCTACGCCTACACATTCACCTCCTTGTGGATCAAGTACAACGGCTTTCACTAAGAATAAATACATTCTTAATAGCGTTGCTTATGCATGAGAGATTCTTGCGGCATCACACAATTCCAATTTGGAGGTGATTCCTTAAGCCTAATTTTTAAAAAGCTTTTGATTCCGTAAGTTGGGATTTTCTCTTTGAATATTGATGGCAAGAGGATTTGGGGCAACATTGAATTGAATGGATCAAAACTTGTTTGCTCTCCGGGACATCATTCATTCTTGTTAATGGGAAGCCAGGACAATTACAGTTAATGTCATAAGGGCCTTAGGCAAAGAGATCCACACTCCCTTATCTCTTTATTCTTGTCGTCGACACTCTCACAAGAATCATTTTCCTTGCCGGTGGGAATAGTAGCCTTCAAAAGGTTGGCTCTCTTCCTTGGCCAAATGATCTTGTTAGCCTCCATCATGTCGATGACACACTTATTGTGTCGTGAGATGCTAAATCCCTTATTACTCTCACGCTACTCTTATATTCATTTTAGATAATGATGAGGTTGAAAATCAATTTCCACAAAACCATATGTCTACAACTTGAGTAGATGTGAAGAGATGGACATGAGAGCCGCTTCCTTCTAAAATGTAATATTAGAGCATTGCCTTTTACCTATCTTGAGTTACCAATCAAAGCGACCCTTACTAAGGAAGATTGGCAACTCCTTGTAAAAAGAGTGAAAAAGAGACTTGCAACTGGAAGGGTAGCACTATCTAGAGGAGGTAGACTCATCCTTGTGGGACTATGTGTTGTCTTCATTGTCTTTTTACTTTATGTTCTTTTACTACCTCCCAGAGTGGGTAATCCATGCCATTGATCGTATTCTGTCGTGTGTTCTTTGGAATGAACAAAGGAAAGACATGGAGGGTTTTGCTTGATTAATTGGCAACTTGTTTGCTCTCACAAAAATCAAGGAGGTGTGGGTTTTGTAATTTTCGGGGCCTTCAATTTTTTTCTTCTATCAAAAGTGGTGGTGGTGACTTTTCATGATATCCACTCTCCATAGGTGGTTCTTATTCTTCCAATTACTATAAAAGACGACGGCCTTATGATTTGCACTATACTCTTTCCGGCCATATCTCCGCCTTTTGGAGAGGCTCAAGGCTTTATGGCTTTCGCCTCGGGCATTAAAAATCATAGTAGGGGAGGCACAACGACACGATTTTGACTTGACATTGGGTGAGTAATGCTACACACTTACTTCCATGTTTCCTGATCTTACTTGCTTTCCATGGACCATCTACAACGGTGAATACTCAAACTTCTCTCTTGGAAGGAAAAATAGTACAGGCTCCCCAATTTAGAAGATGGCCACATCAATAGATCTCAACACTCTCCTCACTCTTCTTCAACCGGTCAATCTCTCCCATCTCTATTTCAGATGTTCGCCAATGGAAACTCAAGGAAAATGATTTTTGGCACCGTCAGTTTCCTTTATAGAAGCCTTACCTGTTATCTTAATGAGACCAACTGTTTTCAGTAGATTTGGAACACACAGGCCCCTCTTAAAATCAAGGTGCACATGTGGCTTTCATATCATGATTGTCTCTTAACGATAGATAATTTTATCAAAAGAGACATCCATATCACATCGCCGTGCATATTTTGTGGGGTTCATCTGGAAACTAACACCCATATCTTTCTTCAGTGCTTCTTAGCTTTGGACTTTTGGGCGTCGGAACGCGCCAATCTTACATTATCTTCTTGCGCATCATCCATTGCATCTCTGTGGGGGTGATAGGAGACTTTTCAATATCTCACATAATGAAGTTGATCAATGAGATTGTTTCTTCACCGCCACTGTTTAAATAGTTTTGCAAGAATGGAATTAAAAGATTTTTCATGCAAAATCTTCATCTAACTATGGTGCTTGGAGGGCGGATTTCATCTTTGGTAACTCTTTAGTGTTCTCATTTCCCGCTCTACAAAATGTCGAAAGCTGACATATTTTATTCTCATCCGGTAACTTTTCAAAATTTGATATATTCTCGTGATTTTGCTCTTTTTGTTACCTCATCCTTTATCTCTTCTACTCTCTTATAACTCCTCTTTCTTATTACTTTAATAATATTTGGGCTAAGGCCCACTTTTCCTTAAAAAAAAGAAGAAAGAAAGAAAGACCGGCTTGTACATGCAAGAGGAAGGCGAAGAATTTGTTGATCCTGGCTACTAAAATTGGAAGAAAATTGGAAAAAAAAAAAAAAAAAAATCTTCAAATGTGACATTAGATGAGCACCTGATTGAGCTTCGAATAGCAGCACGCAACATTGCAACTTGCAACCGAAGCCTCATTCAGTTCCGGTTTCGATCCCAGCACCAATTCAAATTTCTCCAGTGTGTCGTCATATTTCCCACTCCTTTTGCCGACGAAAGATAAATAGTGAGCATCAGAATAAGATTTCCTGTGATTTGTGTTTATCAGTACGAGGGGATTATTTAAAATTACTTGTAAAGCTTCAGTCCCTCGCGAAGATCATTCTCCTTTGTTGATTCTGTTCCCTTTTCCTCATGTAGTTTCATCTGAAATATACAAGGATGAAAAATTCAGTTTGGAGAGAGAGAGAGAGGAGAGGGAGAGAGAGAGAGAGAGAGAGATACAAGACCTATTGGGTGGTTTTGTTATGTTAAATCTAGCCATTACATTCACTAATCCAATAATCCTTCCAAAAATTATTGACCTTTTGCCCATGAACCTCACTAGTTTGTAGGCCATCTAATATTTACCTGGATTTCCCGCACCCGATTGCTGATAACACCAGAGTTCCTTTCAGCACTTGTAATCTCTTTTTCAGTAAGCTCACCAGCATCAATTGGCTGTCCTGGCAGTTTTCACAAAAGAAGAACATAAATGTAAAATCACAAATGACTAGCATACAAATTTACACTTCATCCTTTCTACTCAAAATTTCTAAGAAGCCAGATTTTGAGAGGGGAAATGGCCATCAACCCTTAAAAATTGTTGCTAGATTTTCGGCAAGGGACATGATGGCAAAGAAAATAAACCTATGTGGCGACTGTTGACATTTCAAAAAAGACAAACTCCTCAAGTAGTACTTCAACTGGTCCGAACGACTTCCAAACTTATTGACATTTACGAGAGAAAAGATGCGGACAAGCTGACGATCAAGTTCTATAAATCCTCAGAGACCAAGCGACGCCTTGAAACTTACTGATCCAGTGTAGCAGATAGTAAGTCAAGCATCACCTGTAAAGAGCCCTCAACATGGCCCAAGAGGATACCTTCACTTGAAGCTCTATAACTTTATTAAAGGGCAAAGATATTAGCTTCGCCTGAGGCTTCTCTTGAGAGTTTCGCTTGAAGCTTTCGTAACTCTGCAAAAGAGCTAAACTTAAGCTTCTCCTGAAGCTAATATTGGCTTCCCTGAAGCTTTTCTTGTGAGTTTCGTTGAAGCTCTTCATAACTCTGCAAAGAGCTAATCTTCGGCTTCCCTGAAGCTAATTACAGCTTCGCCTGAAGCTTCTCTTGAGAGTTTCGTCTGAAGCTCTTCACATCTCTACAAAAGAGCCAATCTCTTAAACTTCGCCTGGAGCTAATATTAGCTTCGCATGAAGTTTTTCTTATGAGCTTCGCATGAAGTTCTTCATAACTCCGCAGAGAGCTAATCTTCAGTTTCGCTTAAAGCTAATTACAGTTTCGCCTGAAACTAATTATAGCTTCGCTTGAAGCTTTTTTGTAACTTCGCTGAGAGCTGTACTAGCCTCACGCGAGGTTAAATCCAGCTTCTCTCAAAAACTGTATGCACCCTCTTGGGAGGTTAAATTCTCGCGCGAGAGACTAGTACAGCTCTCAAGCGAAGTTACAAGAAAGTTTCAAGTGAAGTTATAATTAGCTTCAGGCGAAACTGTAATTAGCTTCAAGAGAAGCTGAAGATTACCTCTTTGCAGAGCTATGAAGAGCTTCAAGTGAAGCTCTCAAGAGAGCTTCAGGCGAAACTAATATCTTAGCCCTTTAACAAGGTTATAGAGGTTCAAGCGAAGCTATCCTCTGGGTCACGCTTAGGCCTCTTTACAGGTGATGCTTCGCTTACTGTCTGCTTCACTAGATTAATAAGTTTTAAGGTATCGTTTGGTCTCTGAGGATGGGTAGAACTTGGTCGTTAGCTTGTCCGCATCTTATCTTTTGTAAATGTCAAACAAGTTTGGATGTCTTTCGGACCAGTTGAAGTATTACATAGAGGGTTTGTCTTTTTTTAGAGTGTCAACTGCCACAAGTTGATTAGAATCCAAGAACAACAAATCCTATGGGTAACCGAATTGCATTCATCTCCAAGGTGCAAATTAGAAACCCGGGAACAATGTAGCATGATTCCATAACAATCACTGCAAAGAAAAGTTTATACAAAACCAAAATTTTGTGATTTTTCTGTACAGGAATATACTGCACTCTGGGATGAAATGTATATGGATTGCAGAAAGAAATACTCCAGGATAGGTATTCCCCTACGTGGAAGACAAAACAAAGCCTATATCTGATTAAAAAGAAGATTTGGACATGAACCATGTCATGCATATGATAAATCTTAAATATAAGAGAAACCATAATAGCAAATACAAAAAACATACATTGGCTATGTAAATAAAACAAAATAAGTAGCTGGGATATTCACTGCAAGTTCAACAGAATGCGTGTATCACTAAAAGTTACACTAACCCCTAATTGGCAAGCTAAAAACATCATGGTACATGCAGCCAAAACTCTCTTTATTGTATTGTTCCTTCGCCATTGCTAATCTCATAGTTGGACTATAAGCAGACTGTATACTTTGTGAATGATTTGAGGAAAATGACACTACTTAGAGATGCTTATGTAGTAAATGGACAGTGAACTAACCACCAAATTTCCTCTGCATTTTCATGAGCAATGGTCCTATTCTCTGACGCATAGTATACATAGTTCGCCCGTACGCTGCAGTGGCCATATCTCTGTTCCAAACACAGCACTGCACACATTGTATGGGGTAAGTCGTGAGCCTCAACATTTATTCTATAAGCACTGAAACATTTTCATTTGAATGTTGCAGCCTTGTAGAAAACTGAAGATTGAGAGAAGGCACTTATTTACTGAAAAAAGAAGACATATATGCTAATGTGTGGTGGAGATTTTCGATGTGAGTGATTAGACGGTCGAGCCACATCACAAATGAGAGAGTATGTGTTGAAGGTGTAAGTTCAAAATAACAAATATTACACGGATAATAGATGGAGGCATGATATTTTACGTGAAAATTCAAATTGGAAAAAAACCTCGGAGAGGAGGAAAATTCACTCAGTCGTCGGTTGAGAGGAAATTACTGGTATGTATTGGTATTTCTTTTAGTTAGGATTTGATGGAAGAAAAAAAGTCCCTTCCTCGCTGGGAGAAGAAGGTTAATTTGTATTGAACTCTTCCTCCTGAGGGAATGAGGCGCTGACGAGATACGTGTAGTTGCACGATTTTCACGTGCGGATTTGTTGTAACCAGCCGCAATTGCTGGCTTGATGATTGAGATTGCATGTAGAAAATTTCATCATTATCCATACTGTTCGCCTTGGACGCATGGGCGTTACACGTCTTTAACGTGGGAGAGGAGAGTCGACATGATTGCAGACGGAGATCTTAGCGACTGCTACTGGGGACTTTCGAGTGAAGTCGGAGATGTTGGAGTGTAAGTGACTCTAGAGGGTGATGCCTCCAAGAATGGGGGTTTTGCTCAGGAATGGCTCTATGTGACGGAGCTTTAGAGATTGACTTAGGTTCGACATAGAGTGACTTTGAGAACTGTGGATGCTCTCGGGAAGGTCCAATGTGATGGAGGTAGTTAATTGTTGTGAAAACTTTCAAAGAAAAACTTGGTGCTTGGACAAGTGTCAGCATCTTGCTAAGCGTTAATTTTTGACCACTACAGATGCCCCCCAGCTCTTTCGTTTGCCGAAGCCTATAAGAGGGGGTTGGAAGAGCAGAGTTGGTTGAGATCTTTGAATGTCTTGAATTTATCTGGATGTTAAGAAGGGGAGGATCTCATTAATGTGAATCTTTAGGATTTCGCCTAGAGATTGCGTGGCTGGATGACAGCTTGCGTGTCGATTGATAAGATTGGAATGAATATGTGACTGGCGTCTTTTCGAATCCTGATGCCATAATGATTGAGATCCTATGGTAGAGGCAGTTGATTTCCTGCATATTTTGGTATTTGGGTCGAACAAATAGTCCTACATAGGCTAGACGTGGGGATGGTCTTGGGTATATAAGGATTTGCGCAACTCCACCTAAAAGGCTAGTTTTTTAGGTTGGTGCCCCAAGTCCTTCAAGTGGTATCAGAGCCATGCCCCGAACTTAGTCGTGTGTGTGGGTGATGTTCGACGATATAGATCCCCCAATGGCGCAAAGGCGCAATGGGCCTGCCTACCCCACTGACGCAAAAAGGCGCAATAGGCCCCTGTGAAGCTAATGTTGGGCTCTCGAGAAATTTGGCAGTGGTGCTTCTTTGCAATGGGCGCATGCCTGTCACGCGGGTGGTAGAAGAGTGACCGACTGCAGTTGGTACTTCACTTAAGGCGTGCCGCCACCTCACGCAGTGAAGAGTTAGATCTCTATGGGGCATTTGATCTTCCAGTGTGAAAATAGTTGAGCTTGCAGGGAGACTCTTTGTTCGAGAGGGGGATTGTTGGGATTTTGGGTCGAACAAATAGTCCCATATTGGCTAGACGTAGGGATGGTCTTATGTATATAGGATTTGGGCAACTCCAACTAAAAGGCTAGTTTTGGGATAGCGCCCAAGTCCTTCACATATTTTGTTGACCGAAGATCTTAGGATGTATACCAATATTTTCAAAAATTAAAGATTTGAATTGGGAACGTTTCGACACTTCCTCCATCTATTAAATATAGGGTGGAGCCCTAGGGGAAATTTACTTGTTTTATTTCTTAAAAAAAATGTTTTTAAACTCTTTGTTCCGACGGATTGTCGTGTCGTTCTTCTTCTTTGTTCGTTGGAGAAAAAAGAGGGAGAGGATGGAGATGGTGGCAAAAATTTTAAAATAATGAATTGACTTAATATTTATGAGATGGCTTGATTAATAATTCTTTTTAAGTGAAATATTTCAACTGCTATACAAGTAAGAAATATTGAATTGACTTAATAAATTAATTCTATTATGATTAGAAATTCTTTTACTTGAGATTCTCTTTTTCTTTGTGAAAGATGGGGATTCATTATGATAATCCAGCTGTCTAAATTCACTCTTGACAAAAACACTACTGATGCTTTTATTATAGATCCCATGGCCTGAAAATTGCTCTGGGAAAAAAAACGCATTGATGCTTTTATTACTAGCTAAAGTTCCAAGCATCAAGTGCAAGTGCTTAGATATACTATTTTATTGAAGTTGTTTTTTTTTTTCCTTCTCATTTTTCTCCCTAGTTGCCATTTTCTCTTGTCACTTAGATTTACTGTTACTTGAAAGTTGAAATGAGAGAGAGGGGATATATCATAAAGAACATTAAAATAATGATCATTTAGTGCATAAATTGATTTGAAGATTTGTTTAATTGGATTTTTATTGTGCTGTGACTACCCTCATTGTTTATTAGTTGAGTTGCAAGTTGCTTGCTCTACGGAAGTTGTATGATCACATCACATTTTATAATATTTTTAAAGACTGATTTGTATCTCTCAGTGCAATTTTAAAACTATTATACGAAAATTTTGCCTGATCAAAGAACTTGATGTGACACAGTTATATAGATTTTTTTTAATAATTAGAAATCTATTTGTTTTTGGTCACCCATGAACATTCCGATAACATTTTTGTGAATGGAAAAATTTAAAATCATATTTTTTAAAGAAAAATTCTACAAACCCCCAAGTTTTCTTAAAAGAAGCTTCAACGTTTATTCTTATTCCTCCTCCTTAAGAAATTTCTAAAAAAATTTCAAGAGAAAAAAGTTCTAAAATTTAAATTTCTACTCCTTCTATAAATTTTATTCTAAAATTTTTCGAATCGTCAATTTCACTTATTCATTCTCTCTCACATATTCTAATTTTTTTTTTTTTTTTGATCTTTCATATATTCTATAAATTTTAATTTTCAAGGCAAAAGATATGAATAAATCTTCTTTTCTCCTGCTCCACTCAAAATTCTAAAAATTCTTATAAAATCCTCAATTCCGTCTTCTTTTTCCTCCTTCATCCAATTTGCTAGCAATTTTTAGAAATGATTTGTGTCTAATAACTTGGCCTTAAGAGAAAAATGGAGATTCGAGGAAGAGGAGAAGGGGATCCGCCGATTGCTGGTACATTCATATTAATCAAGGGTGAGATCTTTTCTTATTTAATTAAGGGCTGGGATTTGCTCCGGATTTGGATGGGGATAGAAAGTAGTGGGGATACAAGGATGGGATAGAAAGGATAGATTGGTATAGTAAATATAGATATAGATAAAATCAAAACGAGATAGAGTTGTGTTACTTCGGAAAGATTTGAGGCTGAATTTTTTTTCACTCAAATACAAATCTACGACATTTGAATTTCAAATAACTAAAAATAAAAAAAATCATATGTTTTGAAGATTTTTGCCCATCATCAAGTAAACGCAAAATGAACGACTGAAAATAATATATTGTTTAGATTTACGTCTTAGAGATACGAATTCTCGATCCAACATTTCATTATGATCTAAATACATTATTTTTCGATCGTCTATTTTGCACTTATTTGATGGAAGGACAAAAAGTATTCAAAATACATGATTTTTTATTTTTAGTTACGTGACATAATATAGGACAACTTCAATGGAGTGAGCGTAGTGAGTTTCGTATGTGAATTTTGTATTCCAATGTTGTAGATTTGTATTTCACTGAGAAAGATTCTACCTCGAATCCTTCAGAAATCACAAAGTCTATCCCAATTAACAATTATTGATAAAATTCATCCTATCTGCAAAAGGAGCAACACCTCAAAAAGCCCACTAAATGTGTGAAAGTACAAAGTCCATGGGCCAATCAGCGGCTTGCCAGAAAAAATACCTAGAAATTCAAGGGCCCAATAGGGAGGAGCCTCTCTGAACTAGGGTTTCTTTGTCACAAAGCAAGTGAAGAACTCATCTCAATCAATTAATGTGAATAAAAAAATATATCCGCTTTGGGGCCGGATCCGTGGTGCTATTTGAATCACCGCTTTCTCATGATCAAATCTCTTTTCTTCTCTCTCCACTCCTGTGGCGGCTAAGGCTCCCCGCCCTCCGTTTTCTCTCTCCTAGGGTTTTTCTCTCACCTCCCCCCCACTTTCTCTCTCCTAGTGTTAGGGCTCCGCCTCCGCGCTCCACAATCCGGCAAGAGAACCTCCCCCGTGATCTCGAGATCTCTCTCGCCATGGTGGCGCCGTCGCTCCAGCAGCTGACCGTATGCTTTTCTTCCTCTCCCTCTTCCCGTTTTTTTTTTTTTTTTACTGTGATTAGCTCTAGGGTTTTGTTGCCGGATCTGTTGGTTACTGGATCTTGGATCATGATTCGTTGGAAAGTAGTGTTTTCTTGATAGATTCTTTCTGGGGTTTGTTTTTTAGGGCTTTGTTAGGGTTTATGCCCAGATCCTTGATCTGAGCTGGGGATTTAGGGTTTTTCTATCGGGTTGTGGTTTTTACGGCGATTTATGATTTTGGTGGCGGGAAGGGGAAAGATTTTTGCTGATTGAGTTGTGATCTGAGTTAATTTTTGCTTCTAGTGGTTTCTTACTCGGAATCGGCGGGGTCTGAAATTGATTTGGTATTTAGAATCAATCGGTAAAGGGGATTTTTTATGGCTAAATGATTAATGAAGTGGGATGTGTTTTTATGATTAATTGTCGTTGTACTACTTTCTACTGTTCTTGTTGTGGAGTTAGTGGATGGTTATTTAGTTCAACAAAGAGAATAAAGGTTTTTTTAATGCAGCTCACGATAATTTAGTTTATGCTGCGTGATTTATTATGGGGAGTTTACCCGTAACTTTTCTACCACAGAAGCTTCTGATCTGCTGCAGAAGCTCAATTTGGATCCCAAGACCAAGACCCATGATGCTGCCGAGGTCACCAACAAGGTATATTATGCATGCTTAGATTTACTGGAATAATTTTTGATTTGGTTGTTAGATTATATCCTTTATTGATTGAGTTAAAATAGGATGCTACTTAATGCTGATTATATATCCCTTTATTCATTTGAATTATCGGAATGTGCAGAATACCGCAATCCCGGCTCATGACCGGTCTGTGACACCTGTAATTCAGAATATCGATTCCAACTTGTGCTATTTCCCTAGTGGGTACACCTCGCCGTATTATTTTGGAGGTAAGATGAATGCAATTTTGTTGTACTCTGTGGTTTTTCAGTGCTCATATTAGAATTTATGAATACAGTTGTTTGATGAATATGATCTCAGTTGTCTTATTACTGTTGTAGCTTATCATCATACATGCAATTTTGGTATTACCGCTGCCTGAATGCACTTTGCAGTGGCATTTATAAGCTTAATCCAATTGTAATTAAGCTGTCTAATGCCTGTCATATGCTGCCTTCAATGCTTCTTTTATCATTGTTGTTTCCTTCCTGACATGTTTGTTTCCTGTATTTTCATGTCTGGCTCTTGGGTTTGACAAAGTTGGTTACTAAATTCTGATTGAATGATATTTTGTTGGGTTTTCAGGTTATGATTCAATCAATGATTGGGAGGATTACCCTAGATATGTGAACCCTGATGGAGTGGAGATGCCTCCTGTAAGTTAAATACTGGCATCATTTCATTTTAATTGATAAATTGGTATTTGGCAATTCACCATCATGCTAGTTGCTGGATGGTTGTCCAAGTTTACTCATTGAAGTTAATTTAATTTTATATATTAAAAGATCTACTTGGGTGGTTTGTGCTCACCTGTGGTTTTGGTCTAATATGTGTTAGTGCAAATGCAAAGATTAACTTGGGGCTCTGTAGACATTTAGGTTCATTGCACTTGAAATATTCTTCAACTCATACAGTAATAGTAAGCCAGGAAGTTGTTTAAATGCACAAAGGATGTGTTTTTCTCCCTAAATTGGATTTAAATGCACAAATGATGTGTTTTTACCCCTTAATTGGATTTAAATGCACAAAGGATGTGTTTTACCCCTCAGTTGGAACATATGCAACTATATTTTGATTGTAAGTATTACCCTGATGTTTTGCCTCATATTTTGTAGGGAGTTTATGGAGATATGTATCATCCTGGGTATGGTTATGCTCCTTATGGTGTATACCCATCTCCTGGTTCCCCAGTTCCTGCAATGGGGCATGACGGTCAGCTGTATCGCCCTCAACATTACCAGTATCCTGCCCCATACTTCCAGCCACCCTCACCTGCACCATACACTCCTAACCAAGCGCCAACATCTAAAGGAGAAGTAGTCTCTACCTCTGTTGCTCCGGATCAGCCACCTATTTCTCTTGATGCAGCCAAAGTGAACACATATGGAGGTGCTAATGGGACTGCAAACTGGAACAATGGGCCAGTGTCACAGAAGCCAAGCCAACAGAATTCGTCATTGACATCAAACAATTCATATGTTAGAGGTGCTTTACCAAACGGGCTTCCTTCCTCTGGTTACCAGGATCCGAGGTTCAGTTATGATGGAATAAGATCACCTGCTCCATGGTTTGACCCTGTATTCCCTGATGCACAGCACAGAATGACTTCCAATAATGCCGTCTCTTCAGCTGGTTCACATGGGAACTCTACATCAGGGAGAAGTCAGAATTTGCGTCCCCTCCCTCACCTCATGGTATAAACTACTTGGTTGCCTAGAATGTATGCACATGGTACTTAATAGATGTATCATTATGTTAGGCACCTAGCAAATGCTAGCAGAGACTGTCTTGTTGCCAGTATAATTTTACCTATACGTTGCAGGGGTGGCGATGTTTTTGTGTCTTATTTTTATTAATAATCTGATGTGGGAAGCATGCTGCTCATGTTCGTATTTGCTTCTAGTATATATTTGTTTATATCTGTCTTCTACGCCTATTGTTAGTTATTTTTTCAAATTTTGTTCTGATGACAAATTTAGTATCTTTTTGATTTCCAAATAAATTTAGTATGTCTCCATTGTCCAATATTCCTCATATTGCTGATGCATGTTACCTTCTTGAATTTAGGGCTTGCATAACCCAAGAACGACATCAAGGATGGGGCCATCAACTCCAGGGATGATGAACGAGATGTACCCAAACAACAGAATGTACAATGCTTTTAGCACTGGTCTTGGTTTTAGATCAAACTTTTATGATTCGAGAACGAATGGGCGGTGGGGGGTTGTTGATAGTAAGTACAAGCCAAGAGGCAGAGGCAATGGTTTCTATGGTTGTTATGCCAATGAGAACTTGGATGGTTTGAGTGAACTGAACAGAGGACCCAGAGCCAATCGCTTCAAAAATCAGAAGGGATTTGGACCTAATGTCTCAATTGCGGTAAAGGGACAGACCAATGGAAATGTTGAGGATTCTTGTGTAGTCCCTGATAAGGATCAATACAACAAGGCAGATTTTCCTGTAGATTACTCAGATGCTAAGTTTTTCATTATTAAGTCATACAGCGAGGATGATATCCATAAGAGTGTTAAATACAATGTTTGGGCCAGCACTCCAAATGGGAACAAGAAGCTGGATGCTGCTTACCAGGAAGCACAAGAGAAAGTTGGAGGATGTCCTGTTTTCCTGTTCTTCTCTGTAAGCATGAAGTCACCTTTACTTTGTATGACTGATTTTGTTTTAACTGTTAGTTTGCTGAATACCCCTGTTCCCATTTCCAGGTAAATACGAGTGGACAATTTCTTGGTGTTGCGGAGATGGTGAGTCCAGTTGATTTTAACAAAACTGTGGACTACTGGCAACAGGACAAGTGGACTGGGTGTTTTTCTGTTAAGTGGCATGTTGTGAAAGATGTGCCCAACAGCATCCTCAAGCACATAACTCTTGAGAACAATGATAACAAGCCAGTGACGAATAGTAGAGACACCCAGGAGGTGAGAACATCTATTTCAAGCAAATTTTCTTTTTCATGACATACAAGAGTTCTTGTTTTCATGTAGTTCTGTTTTCGCTGCTGCAGGTGAAGCTTGAGCAGGGCCTTCAAATGCTTAAACTTTTCAAGGAACACGTCAGCAAGACTTCTATTTTGGATGATTTTGGTTTTTATGAGACTCGTCAGAAGGTGATGCAAGAAAAAAGAGCAAAGCAACAGCAGCTGCACAAACAGGCATGATACTTATCTTTTCTTGTTAAATACTTGTTTTTACTAGTTCTTCCCTGTATTTTAGATGACTGCAATTGTTTGTTTCTGTAAATGCGCTTTAACTACACTTTCTATAGAACTTGTTTGCAGGAGAAATGTCATGTAAAATCTTTCTTATTATTTTTTTAAAAACATAAATGTTTTCCACCAAGAAGCTGTCTGCCAATTTTTTTTCTTATTATTTTTTTTGAACTAGTAAAATGAAATTGATTTATCATTTAATTTCACTATTGTATATACACTAGTTAATCACAAAATTTTGTTGCCAATACTCCAGTATTAACTACTTTTTTTTTTCAGGTAGCGGATGCAAAGCCGGTGGATGCCGATGAGAAAGACGAGGATGGGGCAAATGCGAGACCTAGATTGCCGCAGAAACCATTGGAAACAGTTACATTTCTGAAGAAGGAAGCCAACATTGTTGGTCTTGGAGAAAGAAAGCCATCTGAGGAAAATGGTTTGACACCTGTGGCTGCTGGCGATGTCCCAAAAGTTGCTAAACCAGCAACTGAAAAGAGGGTTGTGGCTAATGGTGTGGCAGTGGTGGCAAATGGCGTGGCCAATGGTCGTTAGGTTTATTGACCCGCTAGTCATCAAGTGTAGCCTAATGGTTCAGCGCGGGAGATTGATTCATTGAGGGTTTCTGTGATGATATTGAAAATTGCTTAGCATAAGAGATGATACAGGTCTCGGGAGGCTGCGGTTGTTTAACTAGGGGGACTGACTGATGAGGCAAATAAGGATCTTCCTCAGCAATCTGAGTTGTAAGGCAGGTGTTCTGTTCAATTTTCTTCAGTCTTTTAATACCAAGTTTGAATTGTGTTTCTGTTCCTTTACTGTCCCTTTAGGCAAAAACTATTGTTGGGGTGGAGTCTATATTGCATTAGGTCTATCAATTTCTAAATCTGTGGTGAGTAGCTTCTATATTTCATAGAAGCTTTTTGACAGTTTTCCTTTGTTTCTGTTTGGGGGAGATTTGGTTTAGGTCTTATTTCTTGTTTTAATTTTTTTAAAGTCTTGGCTTTATTATGTTTCTGTTAAAGTCTCTTTTGTAAATTGGCGAATGCCTGTCGGAGGCTTTGTATCGGTAAGAACCCAGAAGGCGAGATTTAGATAGTATTTTCAATTAGTATCTAAAGAGCAAGTGTTTCCTCTATTCTGTGTGACGGTAGCTGATTTTATCGCTTACCATCTACACCGTATGGGTTGCAGTTTTCAATTTTGTGGTCTCATGTGACCTAAACATGGTAATATCATTATATATGTTTGTGTATGTACACATATATTGTCAACCCATGAACAAAATCATGAACAAAATCATTCGGGAGGGACTTGTTTTTTTCTCCTGTTTTGTGGATGCTGTCAGCCATCAATGGCCTACATTGAATTCTTCATAATGGCTTCAACCTTGTAATTCTGCCGAATGTGAGATAATCGGATGTGATGTTTTGGTTTTTAGGAAACAGTTTTCTGCTTGTTACTTGGCGACATTATGTCTTTTGCAACAAGTTTAGTCTTGTTGGCTGAGGAAACCTCATCTTGTGTTCATGTTTTTATCTTATTGTATTGTGTTCTTTTAATTTTGTCATGTTTCTTTATTCACATCATATATTTAAAGTGATGACGTTAACATAGAAATACTTTTTCCTTGTCCAAGTGTTTTACCTTGAATTCAACATGGAATGATAAATCAATATAAGTTTATTTATTTATTTATTTTTCTCTAATCAATGTTGTACTTGTTGGATGTTTATAACAATAATTTTAAATTTTTAAACAATGCAATACATTAATTAAATAAATCTTTTAATCAAATTTGTTTGCTTGTTTTAAACATGCTACTAATATAAAAGAAATTAAAAAAAGAAAATAAATTTGCTGGCCTAGGGTGTTGCAGTCGTGCAGAAGTATTGCCCTAGAAGAAAGATTATTGGTCCATTACCTGAATTTTGAAGTGATCTATTCTCTTACAAAACAAACTCTCTTGGTAAACCACCAGTACTCAGCTCAGGATGGTGGGGCAGAGCTTCTGCTTAGATGAAAAAGTTGCCCAAAATAATGAAGATAATGAGCAAAAAAAAAGTTTATTTTTACGCTGAAGCTATTCTCACGAAGAGTAGGCCAGGGGCGGAACCAGGAATAAATTTTGGGATGAGTTACAATCTTTAATAATATATACTTAAAAAAAGTCTACATAAAAAGTTTAGTCTACATAAAAAGTTTCAAAATAAGGACACTTTATAATTGCATACAAAATTTGCCCAAAAAAATAAAAGGAGATTTGAGAAGGAGAAGAAGAACAGACTGAGGAGGCGACGACGACGGCTAAGGCTTAGATCGAGGACGACGGCAAGAGATTTGACTTCGACCTCACTCCTCTGGTCCTCAACTTCGATCGAGGAAGGAGAACTATTAGAAGCACTGATCTTCGATTTCGATCGAGGAAGAATGAATCGAGGACGAGGGCTGGGGCTTCGATCGACTATGGGCTGGGCTTTGATGAATGAGGGGTCTAAGGCAAATATATGAAAATTTGGGACAGGCTTTAGCCCCCAGTCAATTAACAGTTCCGCCCCTGGAGTAGGCTTCAGGTTTTAAG
>JAVJIF010018045.1:0-65174 GCA_038442645.1 Agave tequilana | reverse complement strand
CAAAAAAAAAAAGGGATAAAGTCTCACTCTCCCTCACCCGATCTCACTCCTCCCTTACCCGCCTCACCCGATCTCACTCTCCCTCACCCGCCTTACCCGATCTCAGATCTCACTCTCCTCACCCGCTTCTCCCGATCTCACTCTCCCTCACCCGATCTCTCTCTCTCTCTCTCTCTCTCACTCTCCCTCTCCCTCACCTGATCACTCTCTCCCTCAATCGCTCTCTCCCCCCCCTCAATCGCTCTCCCTCAGCCTTTCCCCATCTCGCCCCCCTCTCTCTCCTCCTCTTTCCCTCCCCCTCTCCCCCTTTTGTCCTGATCTCTCTCAGTCTGAGAGAGATCGAAACAGAGAGGGAGGGGGAGAGGTGAGAGAGAGGCAGAGGAAGAGGGAGAGAGACAGAGGCAGGCGGGAGGCAGGCGGGCGGCGACGACGAGAAGGCGGGCGGCGACGGCGATTAGGTATGTTTTGTTTTGTTTTGTTTTTTTTTTTTTTACACGACTCGGTCGAATCGGCCGAGTCAGCCTGCGACTCGGCCGATTCAGCCGAGTTGACTCCGAGTCTTACACGAGTCGATCGATTCTGAGCCGATCCCTTGAACCGGTATCGGAATCATCTCGGCGGGTGCCAAGACGGATACGACTCGGCCGAGTCGTATCCGACTCGGCCGAATTTTCGAACCGTGGAATAGAGTTCAGAGACTTCATCAGGCTCTTTTGAGCAATAAAACAACCCCTAACTGTAGTAGGTTCATAAGACAACAATTTTTCTACTGTGTGTATAATGAGGAGGGGATATGGAGCCTTTCAGCTGAATTGTTTTGGGTTGGATTTAATTATTATATATGGCCTCTGGATTTAGGTGCCGCTCAGAAAAGGCATCTGCTGTGTCATTGCCTGCTTCAGCTGTGTGTGGTGTGGGTGGCTGTGATTACTTAGAGAAAGAAGCCAGGTCAGCAGTAAATGGCATATGTTCCATTTCCCCCTTGGTTTTGCCTGTTTCCCTGTGAAGGCTGTGAGCTTCTGAGCATCTCTTTCTTCTATCCTGCCAGTGGATGTATATCACCCATCCCCCCTACCTTGGTTTATGATACAAAGAAAAGACTCAAAATTATGATGATCGGTGATAAAGGATTATTGGTACACACTATAAGCTATTTGAATTTTTAGATGAACAAGAGGATTGAGATGAATGTGGCTGATTCATGATCTGATCCCAGGGTTTTAGAATTTAAGAACCATATCCCAAAACCCAAAGCTGCACACCTCCTCTCTTGCTGACATAATTTTTTGAGTCCAGTCTTAATTTTTGTGATTAGTCCCCGTAACCAATTATTGCTGAGCTTTTGAAGTCTTTTCTTAGCCGAGGTGTAATAGGAATGCTTCTTCTGATTATAATTTTCTGAGTTTATTATGATCACAGATTGTTAGAATGCTAAACTAAGTAGACCCTGATTTTGTGCATTTTCTCACCTGGAATATTTGTTACTTCAGCATATCACTTTTCACTTTTTGCATGGATTAATCTCAAAGGGTGATTTGTCATATTTCTATGGACAAGTATCTTCTTTTAATCTTGTGAGGGCACTCTTTACATTTTGGAAGGTAATGAATCAATGCCCTCCTAATATTTAGTAATATTTAGTTCATCGTGAACTCATATGGTCAAATCCATAGGTGCCTCCAGATATGCATCTTAGGTCCAGAGCTAACCTGATTCCTTTGCAAAACATCGACCTACTTTTCTGCCTAACCTTTATTTGTACTCTTTGCTTTAGGGGCGGGCGGTGCCATGCCGTGGCATAAGAGCCATCTATTGGAAGGGAAGATATCTGTCTATCAGTAGCCTGTTGGACCATATTCATTTTTGGCAGAACCTAGTTTTGTGCTGCTAGCTTTCTATTTAGCCTTAACATTTAGCAAATGTGTCCTTTTGTGTATTACGTTCTGGTACTTGAGAGTATTTATTCATGTGCAGAATCTCTCTCTCATCATTGATGCAGCAAGAGCTTGTACAGAGAACATCTTTTGGTGCTCTGGTGATGAAACCATGCATGATACACAAGTGGTGTTTATCTGAGAAATATCTGAGAAACAAACTATGAGTGCAAATCTTGTTTCCTAATGCACTTTTTTCCGTATTATAACCAATGATTACTTTTCAATGAAATAGCCCACCTGTCTGTGTTATATATACATTCTAGAATAGCAGTGGTTATTCTTTATTATACAGCAACCATTATATGACAAGATGACAGATTGTTTTATATATTGCTGTTTTGATAGTTGTGATTGCTGTTTTACTGTTGATTTTGGTGATCAGTGCTGTTTTACTCTTGATTCTTTTGATCCTTGATCAATTTTGTAAGTTTAATGAACAATTCTACCTCTCCTTACATTTTCATTCAGTGTCCACACTTCAAACTATTATTCTTGCAGGTGTTTGGGTATTAGATCTGTGAAGCAACTATTTATTGCTTTGAATGCCATGGTACCTACATGAAGTTTATGTAGTATCTACTCTGGAACCCTTGTGTAAGAATGTTAATTGTCTGCATTTTTCTCCCTTGTGGGCTCAGAATCGACTTCCAGCGAATACTTTTTATTGTTTTCCAGAGGAGATGGTTTTAATAGCTGATAAAAAAACTCGGGTCTCTCGTGTTCCTTCCAGCCTTCTCCTAGATACACTTCTTCTTGTCAGTATGATGGTCTGATTTTGAGAATATGTAGTATTCTCTTTGTTTGAACCATGCAGTGATTTGTGGTAGTGATACTTGAAGACTCCTTAGAGAACAAATAAGGGGAGAAATTTTCCCTTCTCTTCTTTCTAAAATGCCCACTCAACCAATTAGAACTGCTGCTCTGCTGAGCTGATTAGCATTATTCTTTGATTTTAGCATGAAGTTGCCAAGGTGACCCAGTGATGTTTCGGTAAAGAATCTAGCTAGTTTACTTGGCCTTGTTGAAATCTTTTCTGCTTTTTCTGACGCCTGCGGAAATTGGCTGACTTTGGATGCTCATGTCCAGTAATAATGCAGTGAATTCACTCGAGGGCTTTGGTAGTTTTTTTTTTGCATAGTTGATGGTGGCATTGACCGTCTTTTTACTTGCATTTTATCAGTTTCTGATTTATACCAATTAGGCCCGTAGAATAACAATAATGGTGTAAAAAGTGTGTTTTTAATCAGTACTTAATTTTAGTAATTTTTAAGTTGGTTTTTATTTTTGAGAGTTGTAGTGGCTTTTGTTGTTGGCGGAGGTGCGCTGTGATTCATGTTGCCTGGATGGCAAAAGCGAGTTGTGGAGGCGAGGCGAGAAGACCCATGTGCCTTGGATTGAGCTTAGAGTAGCTCTTTTTTTCTTGAGAACGTCAGTTCCTTGACACCATGAGAAACAATTCAAAAGTGGGTTGGATTCATGACCTAATCCATTTTGTATTCATTGAATTTGGACCTGAGCAAGCATCAGCAGCAGCAGCTCCACCGGCATTTTTCCAAATTAAGCACAAGTATTTACCAGCATTCTTTTCACCTCACTTCCATTTCTTGTCTCAGATTAAAAGAAATTTCATTTGGTCATCCTGATCGGTACAAGGCAGGTCTTCTCTTTGCCAACTAAGCATAGATTCTCTTTCTTAACTTGAGTGACCGTGGTCTCACACCCTCTCCACTCCTCCCTAGGAGCGTGTTGGGTAGGTAAATTCAGAGCCCCCGAAATTTGTCATCGCATCAACTTGAGCTGGTTTTGAGTCAGTTTTTGACACATTGTCAGATTTCACTCCGGGAGGAGGTACAAAATCTGGTTTCTTAAAAGTATCTGTCACATCAGAAATAAGTGAGCCAAAACGTAATCAATCATTACTTTTTTTATGCTTTGATAACCAAACAACAACAGGGTAAATGCTCACACCCTTTATCAAGATTTCAAATTTTGCTTTTTCAATCTAACAAACATGTCTTTAGTACCCTGGCGAACCTCTTCAAATTTCCTACATCATGTGTCCTCCAAATATGGAAAAAAATCCACACGTTTTCAGTTCCCTAATTTCTCCATGTCTCTTCCGATCTCATCTTACACAGTCTCTCTCTCCGAACTAAGCAAGCACATGGATCATCGTCTACACGGCAAGCAAAAATTCATCATGATTGAATGTCAAGTACACGATACAAAACCCAATATATCCGTTGTATCTCTCTCACACATTCCTCTAGTCTCCATTACATGATACAAAACTGAACTGATTATTAATCTAGTACATCCAAATCAATCATAATCATCAATTGTATTTGTCACTATTCAAATTTCAATTTTCATCAGTCCCATATCCCTCTTGGCTTCACGTTTTAGGGGCGAAATCAGGAATAAATTTTAAGATGGCTGCAATCTTTTATAACATATACTTATGAATTATATGAATTTACCAAAAGAATAAAACAGTATTCTCCACTAAATCAGGAGTGAAACTAGGAATAATTTTGCTTAAAGAAATCAAAATAGACGGAGGTCTAACACAATATATGAAAAAGAACAAAATAAAAATGAGTCTAAGTCAATAAATAAAAACTTTGCAGCCCGGCCCAGCCAACTACTGGGTCCGCCCATGGCTCCAACGAACCCCTGCTCCCCCCCCCCCCCCTCGCCCCCCACCCCCCAACCCCCCGCGCCCCCACCCAACCAGCCCCAAAAATTAAGTCAAAAAAAAGAAGCAACAAAAAAAAAAATGCTGAGAAAATTCAGAGCAGACTCTCAAAAGGTCACCACACTATAATATCAAACCCTCAACAAGGAAGAGAACCCAACAATAACAACAGCAGCAGCAGCCACCCTCTCCATCTCCCCCGGATCAAGATCAAGAAATCATCAGTGTTTCTCCTCCATAAATGCCTTCACATCACCACCACCCCACCATTAACTCCCTTCCTCTTCCCAAAATCCAATCCCTCACACCTCTCAGACCCACCCCCCTACTTCTCCCCTCCCATCCTCTCCTCCCCTCCCCACGCCAACTCCCTCCTTTCAAAACTTTGTCCTCAAAAAAGGCAACCAGCCCGAGTACATCCACCCTTGCCTCATCAAAGCCACCCCAACTTCCTTCTTATAGGAAATCATAATTTAAATCCTCATAAAATAGAAAAATCAAATTTTGAGACGGTTTAAGATTTTTTTAGTTTCTAAAATTTAATCTTAGAGTCACAATTGTATTAGAATTACTTAAAAGTTTCTTATTAATAAATAAGTATTAGATTAGGAATAAGAGTTTGATTTGAGTTGGATTCGTATTATTTTGCTTATAAAGGAGAGACATAATTAATATTTTATAACAAAAAATAAAAATTGAGAGGAAAAAATGAGAATTTTATAGTTGAGAAAAAATTTGAATAAAAATATTTTTGTTCCTTGATTCTTCTAATAAAATTTTGTGTCATTCTTCTCAAAAAAAGCAGCTATCTCTCTTTCTTATCCTTCTCGCTTCTCTACCCCTTCCTTAATCTAATCTAACCAAACCTTCACCCCGACCTCACCGTCTCTCTCACCTCCAACCTTTTCCTCCACCACCCCATCATCTTATCTCCTCCAACGACCTTAGCCTCACCCTTGACCTCACCTCTCCTTCTGCTCCTCTGTCTCCACTATCTCCATCCTCTCTGTCAACACTTTCCTCACTCACACCCCAATTTGTCAGACACCAAGCACGCAGTCAGCCTCAACATATCCAAACCTTTCTCCACTACTCCTTGTTACCTCACCGTCTCTCGCAGTATGTCAACTCTGTTAGCCAATAGGTCCATCACTCTAGTTTTGATGATGATTAATTCATGTAGTTTATAGTACTAATGATCTTGTGTTATTTAAGTTTCAGATTTTAATTAAGATCTTGGTTAGTATTTAGCTTCTTCAAGCTAAGACATGAATTAGAGAAGAGCTCAAAAATCTCCCCTTAACTCATGCATAAACATAAACATATAAAGATACTCAATAATTTTTCTCTCCCCTAAACAAGCAAAGCAAACGTATATGCAAAACATAAAAATATGCATAGATAAACCCCAAAATTTTCTCCCCCTTTTGTCAATTCATCAAAAAGGGTAAACAAAACAAAATAAAGGTATATAAGATATAAATCTATGAACGAGAGGCATTAGTTAATTCTCCCTGCATACACGAGTTGCATGGAAAGGGATGACTAATCCTAACTCATATAAGCATAATATCAATATACGATATAAATCTATGACGAGAAGAGACATTAAGTTAACTCTTCCTGCATACATGAGTTGCATGGAGAAGGGATGACTAAATTCTAACTCATATAAGCATAATATACAATATATAGATGGAGATGTTAAGCTCTCCATACACACATGCACTATATAAAAAAGAGAGGTAATCTCTTCTGTTGGCCCGAAGGCCCATCACTCTAGTTTTGATGATGATCAACTCATGTAGTTATAGTACTAATGATCTTGTGTTTAATTAGTGACAGATTTATGATCAAGATCTTAGTAGTGCATAGCTTCAACAAAAGATTTGAAGTCAAGATTTAGAGCTAGTACGGTGTGATTCAAAGAGCTTTTGGATCGTGTTTGGACCAAGTCAGAAGATGAGAAGGCTTCAAGTGAAGACTTCAAGAAGATGAAGACTTGTGTCTAGGTTTGTTTTTGAAGATTTGTTTTTAGATAAAACGTAAAGGAAAGAATAGTTGGTGGATTGCTCAAGTACATATACACACACACACACTCTTGATAGTTTTGTTTTTACAAAGATTTTCAAGTGGATTTTTCACAAGTTTTCCCACTCTTTTTAAGAGGTTTCCTCCACTTATTTTAGAGCAAATATTTCCAATCATCAAGAGTGTTAAAAGAGATTTTTCTTGAGTTTTCCTCCACCATTTCCATCCTAGTTTTCTCACACAACACTTGAGCTATCCATTGACATTCATCCTATAGGAGTGTTGTAGTGAGAGTTTTTATGGTGATCAAAGTGTTTAGATCACCAAGAGCTCTTTCTTGTTCTTTTGAGGAGGCGGTTGTGTTCGCATTGTTTCGGGTCCTAGTGGGGACTCGGTGTTTCGAGTTCGGGTGTGAACTCTTTGTTTGAGGTGCGGCCTCGGCGAGCCGGTGGGCTTGCGGTGTGTACGGACTAGGGAGTCCGAGAGCTTGTAGGTGTTGCGGCACCAGTGATCCGTGGGATCGATTATAGTGGAAATCCTTCGTGTGTCGAAGGCGGGGATGTAGAGCAAGTGTGCTCGAACCTCGAAACAAATCCCTTGTGTTTGCGATTGCTCACTCACTCTCTCTCTCTCTTTGGCTCTTGTTTATATCTTGCATGCTTAAATTGTGTTCATCTTTATATGCTTGATATACTTGTATGCTCATATTGATATATTTGCTTGGGGATTGTTTGCTAACACTTGTATTTAACCAAGAGAGCCAACGCGGCACCTCAACCCTTGTCTAGGGGAATCTAGAGGAGTTAGTTTCAGAGCCCTTCACGGGGAATTCAGCTACACTCTTGTGTTATACGTGGTGTTTAGTTTAGAGTTTAGTTTAGGTCATAATAGTTTGCACTTCTGCATTTTTGGCATTAAGTGACCATTAGATTAGCCATCACCTATTCACTCCCCCTCTAGGTGATTCTACAATTGGTATCAGAGCCAAGTGCTCTGAATTTGGGTCTTACAACCTAGAGTTAAAGATCCTCCTTTTAGGCTAATCACAATATTTGTACACACACTATGGACTTCATGTCACCACCCACCTTTGACATTCTTAACATCCAAATTTGGAAGGTTAAGATGTCCTTATACCTCAAAGCCCTAGGCATTCATGTCTTTCTTGCCACAATTAATTTGCATATTGTTTAAATGGTAAGAATATTGAGGCTAATGCAAAAGCCCTACATGCTTTAAGATCTACCCTAAATGATGATTATTTATTTAGGGTTGCTAATATTGATTTGGCTTTTGTAGTTTGGAACACCCTCCTCTCCCTTGGCGAAAAAGATCAATACTATGCAGGGAGCGACTCGGATGTTGGAAGTGACACCTCCAACTTGTGCTATATGGTCCAAGGGATAACCCCCTTGAGGTAACTACCGAATCCGAGGTAGATGAAGATAACATGTCATATGATGAGCTTAGCACTTTTTGTCAACTCCTTCTTGAGAAATATGACATGATTAAAAAGAAAATAAAATTTGAAAAAGAAATTTGTTTGCATGCAAAAAGAAAATGATTCATTTAAAAATATATTGCATGTTTAGAAAAAGAAAAGATGATTTGAAAAATAAAAATGTTTCCTTGATGTCCAAATTAAATAATCTTTGTGAAGGAAACACTTCTTTGAAAAATAAAGTTATTATGGTGGAAAAACAAAAGATATTGTTTTTCAAGAAACACTACTTTGAAAAGAAAATTTTTGAAAAGAAAAAGAAAAAATTTCTAAAAAGAAAAGGACTTTTGATCATGCTTTACATGCCACCTCCTCTATTGATCAAAATGAAGTTAAGTTTTTGAAAAGAAATTGATTGTTTGAGCTCTACTTTGAACACATGTGCATTTAACCATTCTAGATTGGAGTCCTTGTTTTTCAAAGAAACAAACTCCACACATTCATGCACATCATCATCATGCATATGCTTATGTTGCACGCCATGATCACACTCACACACATAAGCATACTAAGGTGTACAAGTGTACACATTGTGGCCGCAAAGGCCATTTAGCAAAATTTTGTTATGATAATTAAATGTTTTAAATTTTGCTAATAAAATGTTTGGGTTTCTTACATAGCTAACTCTCAAGGACCCAAAAGAAAATGGGTACCAAAACCCCCACCGTGTGTTTTTGATGTAGGTGAGGGGCTCTCACACGACATGAGAGGGATGGTGCCTTGATGGTGGATGCACATAGACTTGATGGACACATATATGGATGCATCACTATCAAGGAGGTTTGTGGGACAACCACCATGTTTTTGAGTTTTGGAGCATAGTTCCTTAGTTGGTAACTATTTCTAAACTCTTAGTTTATTTACATGCTTATTCATTTTTGACATCATATAGCATGTTCATATTTTTGTGCTTCATGTGGTAAATACTAGTTTAAATGTAGCTTTTATTAAAACTTGGATTTATACATGTACAATTAGTGAGTAACAAATTGATTCATATATGTTTGCACTTCATGCTCATTTGTACCCACTATATGCACATGTATAGCCTAGTTTTGATGATTTCCTCATTTACACTTGTTTTGCCAATTTTCGTGTTTTTACTTCATGTATATGCATTTTATTCAAATCCATATGTTTAACATGTATATCCTTTTTGAGTCTCTTGCTTTTATGCAAATACTATTAATAGACTCGTTTTATGTTTGGGATATGTATGCATATTGTTAGATTTAGATAAATCATACATATACCTAGAAGTTTATTGTTTTTAATGAAAAATTTTCATGTTTTGTTTGATAAATAATTTGTTTTGATCATTTTAAGCCTTAATGACTATTTTCATGTAAATGCTATATACATGATTCTTGTACACTCATACTTCATTTGTTTTGTCATGACTTTGATTCATGAACACTTTTATGAGCTTAATCGATTTTGAGTGTCATCTCTTGTATATTTGGTATGATTCATGAAATACATATGATTTGGTTTCATGTTTTGAAGGATCTTTAACTAGTTTTTCAAAATTATTTAATTAGTTATTTATTCTTCAATGTTTATGAGATATACACATGATCCTATTATTGTTTCAATTGGTATCATTGAATCGTTTCAATTGGTATCATTTGACTCTATTTTTGTATTACTCATATTTTGTTTTCTTATATATGTATGTATCAATTTCAATTGGTATACTCATTTTTCATACATATATATGAGTTATTTGTGCTTGAGTTAAAATTGTTTTACATGTTTAAAGTACAAAGTTGTTTATGATAAGAAAAATAAAATTTTAAGAAAAATTCTCAAGATTTGTTTTATTGAGAAAATTCAAATTTTATTTTATAAGAAAAATTCAAAATTTTGATTTGTAATTGCCTATATGCAAGGTGAGCTAACATCTCTTCTACATATAGATTCATGTTGAGTGTATTGTATATTGAGGAGCTTGACAACTCTTCTTTATGTGGTACACGTGTGTAGGGGAGCTTCACATCTCCTCTTATGCATTACATAATATGTGTTATGTGAATGGGGCTTGTCATCACTTCTTCATGTAATGCATATGTGTAAGGAAGCTAACTTAACGTCTTCCTCTTCATGAATGTATATCGCATATAATCCTTTATTGATTGATTTATGTTTACCCCTTCATTGGTTCCTTATTTCGGACAAAAAGGGGGAGAAAAATTTATTTGATTTTGTTTTTTACTTTAACCCCTTTGTTGATGATTGACAAAAAGGGGAGAAATATTTGAAATATTGTATGTTTTTCCTTGCTTAAGGGGGAGAAGTATTTGTTTTCCTTGCTTAAGGGGGAGTAGTTTATGTTTATGCATATATGTTTTGTTTTGCAAATAGGAGAAAAAGAATTTGATTTGTTTTATGCTTGATTGGCATGTTATCTCCTAGATTTGCATACATGTTTATGAGCATACATTGCATATTTATTTGTTTTTTGTGATGCATGAGTTAAGGGGGAGCTTCTTTGAAGCTTTACTTTAATCCATGCATATATAACTTCATGAGTTTTGTCATCATCAAAAAGGGGGAGATTGTTGGCCCGAAGGCCCATCACTTTAGTTTTGATGATGATCAACTCATGTAGTTTATAGTACTAATGATCTTGTGTTTAATTAGTGACAGATTTATGATCAAGATCTTAGTAGGTGCATAGCTTCAACAAAGGATTTGAAGTCAAAATTTGGAGCTAGCACGCGTGATCCAAAGAGCTTTTGGATCGTGTTTGGACCAGTCAAGAAGATGAGAAGGCTTCAAGTGAAAGACTTCAAGAAGATGAAGACTTGTGTCTAGGTTTGTTTTTAGAAGATTTTGTTTTTAGATAAAATGTAAAGGAAAGAATAGTTGGTGGATTGCTCAAGTACATATACACACACACTCTTGATAGTTTTGTTTTTACAAAAGATTTTCAAGTAGATTTTTCACCAGTTTTCCCAACTCTTTTAAGAGGTTTTCTCCACTTGTTTTAGAGCAAATATTTCCAATCAAAAGGAGAGTTTTATCAAGAGTGTTAAAAGAATTTATCTTGAGTTTTTCCTCCACCATTTCCATCCTAGTTTTCTCACACAAACACTTGAGCTATCCATTGACATTCATCCTATAGGAGTGTTGTAGTGAGAGTTTTTATTAGTGATCAAAGTGTTTAGATCACCAAGAGCTCTTTCTTGTTCTTTGAGGAGGCGGACGGTTGTGTTCGCATTATTTCGGGTCCTAGTGGGGACTCGGTGTTTCGAGTTCGGGTGCGAACTCTTTGTTTGAGGTGCGGCCTCGGCGAGCCGGTGGGCTTGCGGTGTGTATGGACTAGGGAGTCCGAGAGCTTGTAGGTGTTGCGACACCGAGTGATCCGCTGGGATCGATTATAGTGGAAATCCTTCGTGTGTCGAAGGCGGGAATGTAGAGCAGTGTGCTCGAACCTCGAAACAAATCCCTTGTGTTTGCGATTGCTCACACTCTCTCTCTTTGTCTCTTGTTTATATCTTGTATGCTTAAATTGTGTTCATCTTTATATGCTTGATATACTTGTATGCTCATATTGATATATTTGCTTGGGGATTGTTTGCTAACACTTGTATTTAACCAAGAGAGCCAACGCGGCACCTCAACCCTTATCTAGGGGAATCTAGAGAGTTAGTTCAGAGCCCTTCACGGGGAATTCGGCTACACTCTTGTGTTATACGTGGTGTTTAGTTAGGTCATAATAGTTTGTACTTCCGCATTTTTTGGCATTAAGTGACCATTAGATTAGCCATCACCTATTCACACCCCCCTCTAGGTGATTCTACATCTTCTTTATAAAATATACTCATAATAAATCTATATATAGAGGATACGTTAAGTTAACTCCTCTATCATATATACAATATAACTCAAAACGATAGATACCGATTGAAAATTTTGATAAACTGATTGTAAATTCTTAATACCACTTGGTAAATAAGCAATATTAATTGAAAAATTTGATGCCAATTGAAATATTTTGGATATCAATTGTAAACATTGAAATATAGATAAACCAATACCAATTGAGAAATTTTGATACCAAATGTAGGATTTTAGATTGCATGATTCTCAATTGAAAATATAACATGATATCAAAAAATACCAACTGAAATCAATTGAAAATAAGCACAAATACCAATTGAAATCAATTGAATTCAAAATAAGCATATATACCAATTAGCAAAACAATTTGAAATGTAATATCAATTGTAATAATTGATACCCATTGAAATATGAATATTTTGCTAAAAGGAAATATTTTTCTCAAAACATGGGAATATAAATAAGATATCAATTTAAGTTAAAAAATTCCCCCCCCCCCCTATTTGAAATAATTACAAAATCAATGCATAAGCTTGTTAAAAAACAACGGATGTATTTAAAGTAAAATCGAGTTTAGCATAAAACCAATTATGCTATAAAAATAAGTATGAATATTGTTAAACATGCACAGTCAATCTTATATATGTATATATAACAATTGAAATATCATTTACAATTTAGATCATACATATATAGATAAATAAGATTAAGTATACACAAAAATCAAATATCATGAGAATCATATATATAATTCATTGTTAACACCTACCTACATGCATATATCAAAGAATAGTCAGGCATGATCACCCCAATCCGCTCATAAAAAGAGTGGCGTTTTCAAAATATTATTTTAAAAATAGTATGAAAATACCAATCGTAAAGAATAATTTTTAAAATTGATTCAAAGACTATAAATTTTTAAAGAGAGTACATATGTAAATGTTAGAATAATCAAAACTAAGATATACGCATATAACTAACAAGAATTAAGTACGTAAATGATATGAATCTAATTTGACACAAAATCAAGAGTGTATCTCAAAGCTATACAAGTATATCACAAATTCTATCAAGATTTACATTTAAACATATAATAAAAAACACATAAACCATGATATACTAAAAATTATCAGATTAAAGCATATATAAACATAAGATGGAAGATAGAAATAGTTACCAACACTGATAGAACTAATCTCCATTTCTCCTGTACAAGGTGGTCCTCCCACCTAAACTTTTTGATAATGATGTATCCAATAATTTGTTCATCAAGCTCCGATTGCATCGACTACCAAGGCACCAATTCTCTCTCACAATTTGAGAAAGCCCACACCTACATCAAAATCAATTAATGTGAACTTTGATATCCAAATCTTTTTAGGTCCTTGATGGTTAGTACCACTATAAACCAAAACATTCTTATTTGCAAATTTTATAAATTTAATCTATCATAATAAAATTTTGCAAGATGACCTTTACGGCTACAATGTATACAAGTGTACACTCTAGCATATAGGGTGGCATGAGTGTGATATGGTGTGCATGTGTATGTCTTGGAGTATGTGCACACATGTGTGGAACATGTTTATTGTAGAACATGTTTCATGAATTTCAACCTACTATGATAAAAACACATTGGCTCGAGGATGAGCCTAAACAATCAATCATATTTCTCAACACATAAATCTCATTTCAATAATAGAAGGAGAAGCAACATTTGCATGAGAAATAAAATCTTTTTCTTTGAAAATAAAAATCTTCTCTTTTTCAACCAAAGCATTTTTCAAAGAATTTTTTTCTTCTAAAATAAGATCTCTTTCTTTGGTAATTAAAATAATTTATTTTTTCAAAAAATATTTTCTTTCAAAGCAATCTCCTTTTTTTAGAAGCAAATCAACTTTATTTTTCAATGAATCATTTTCGTTTGAAATAAAATCAAGTTAGATTTTTAAAGAATATTTTCCTTTTAAATCACATCTTTTCTTCTAAAATAAAATCTAAATTTGAAGATAAAAGCTCATTTTCTTTTTTCAATTTTAAACTTTTATTTTTCAATAATTTATATTTTTTAAATAAATCCTCAAAAAATATGACAAGCTCATCATTCAACATGTTTGAATCCTCATCAAGACCGGATTTCGAGCTTACCTTAAGGGAGTTATTCCCTTGGACCATGAACCATAATTGATCGGGATCAACTTCTCTTGATTCTCTCTATGTCATTTGAAATTTGTTCATCAAGAAAGATCAACATATTCCACACTGCAAAAGCGGAATCCCAATTAGAAACTCTAGGAAATATAATCATTATTAAGGATTTGTTTTAGTGCAATAATGGCTTGTGCAATAGCCTCAAAATATTTGTCATTTTCAATGTATGTTTTTATTGTGGCAAGATAAACATGTATTCTGAGAGCTTTAAGATATGAACTCATTTTAATTTTCATGTTTCAATGTTACTAACATCAAATATAGGTGGAGCAAAAAATTCATGAGTGTGTGTGTAAATAAGTATAGTGATTAGCAAATAAGGATCACTCATCGATGATTAATTCGAATATCAGTAGCACTAGTTCTGATACCAATTGAAAATCATTTAGGGGTTGAATAGGTAATGTGCTAATCAAATTTGGAATTTAAAAATTAATACTAATGAAAACTAAATACACAAATAGATTTCAAAGAGTGAGCCAAATTTTTAGTGAAGGGCTCTAAAACTTCTACTCAAGGTTCCTCTTTATAAGAGTTGAGATGCTTTAATAGCTCTCTTGCATCAACACAAGTGATATCAAACATATTTGAATGAGCAATAATATCAATGCAAGATATAAATAAGAGTAGAATTAATTTTTAGAGACAGTCAAATGCAAATACGAGGATATATTTCGAGGTTCAAGTCATTTTCTCTACGTCCCCGTCTTCACTTAGAAGGATTTTCACTATCTTTACAAAAAAACTTCACAAAGAAAATAATCATCTACACAAGAGGAGGGCATAAAGCTAATGAATCTCTGCTCAAGAGGTGGGCACAGAGCCAATGCACAAAACAAATACACTAAATTGAAGGTAACAATACATGGTGATCACAAAGATCACAAATTAGAAGTCTTTCAAAAACAAGATCCTAAAAGGATAGATATAAATGATTGCTCAAGTGAGAAATTAGGATTTTTGAAATGAATCTCTTGATAGAACACTTGAAAAAAATATCTATGAAGCTATAGAAACTTGAAGCTTAAAGCTTGAATTTGTTTTCTTAATTTTTCAAAACTTTAAACACAAATTTTTCTCTTGTAAACTCTTATCAAAATCTTATTTAAACTCTTACCAATGACCCTTACTTATAGGAATAGGGTAGAAATAATTAGAGAGTAAAAAACAGCTATTAAAATATTGATTAGACCCAAATAAAGTAAGATATAACCGTTTGAAAATAAAACAGAAACACAAAATCCAAAAACTAGCCATTTGAGACAAGACATGCCAAACAGGCCCTTGCAGTCGACCTTGAACAGCTAGAAATCTATCCATTGGAGCCAGCAGTCGACCGCACAGAGCAGTATAATCTGCTCTGCACAACTTGCGGTAGACCAGCCAGAAGAGTTCCTTAGCTCTCTGCCAAGCGGCCGATTGCCGATTGACCGCGTGTACAAGCATTTTCTTGTGTGCATATTCAGTCGACCATCCGGACGACAATATGCGCAAAAGCAGTCTGCTTGTGACATGCCCAGTCGACCAGTCTTGGGCCAAAAATATATTTTTTGTTGTTTTAATTTTTTTAAATCCCTATAAATTTCTATAAAATCTAAAAAAATAAGTTCTTATAAATACATATGAACACAAATATGCATGATCAAAATCAACACATATTATAAATATGTGAGCTACTTTTTGAGATAACAATACCATTTTGAAAACATAAAAATTATTTTTTCAAAACTAAATTATAAATTGAAAAACAAGTTTTTTTAGAACTTGTATAAATATAAAGTATTTGTTTGAGAAACTTGTTTTTTGTTAAATGTTTTCTCATAAAACAAAACTTAAACTTATCAAAATAAGTCTCTTTGAACAAATAAAGTTCTAATATGTGTGGATAAAATCCAGCACATACTCCAAAGCATAAAACTTATTTCTTTGAGATATAAATCATATAAGCACAAACTTCTTAAACCGAAAAATCAAAACTAATAATCTTGAAAACTAATATCAAACTTTTCTGTGTGTGAGTTTGAGCAATCAAGTCTAATTTATACTTTACACAAAATCTAGACATTTTTATAAACTAGAGTCTACTTGACATGATCTTCTTCTTCACTCGACTCGATCAAAAACTTATTCCTTGAGGCAGACTCCTTCTTGAGTTCTTTATGTGTTTTTTTATGTTTGAGTTCTTGGATCAACATGGAAGATGACCATAATCAATGAAAGGAGAGAGTGATTGTGAAATCTGACATTTTTTCAGATTTCTAAGTTTTTTCAGCCATTTGAGAGGGAAAATCTGACACTATAATAAGCTTACATGGAGTCCCATTTTCAGATTCATTTCTGGTAAGAATAAACAAACGGTCAGGGAAAAAAAAAAAAAAATACAAGGTACTCAAGTGAATAGAGCTTGAGCTTTCGACTACACACGGGGGTTCCCATTAATATGGCCATCCAAGTTCATACAACAAGCCAGCGTAATACAACAGGGCGGCAGCTTTGATTACTTGTGAGTATAGAATAAAAAAGGATATAACCTATAAGTAGGTGCTGCAGCTGCAGCTAGGCAAGCTATCTAGAGAAAGTTTATGCGCAGTGAATGGTTGCCACAGTAATGGGCATTCCAACAATGCAGGTACCGTATAACTTGTTGTGCCGTAGTGGTCGGAAAACACAACAATCACCCTTGAGGAATCCGCCCACCTGGTGGAGAGTCGATGCAGCCGGAGAAACAACCAACCCAATAAGAACATCAACCAATAGAGAAAAGCAATCACACACAAATTTAACAAGGTTCGGCAACGTGCCTACGTACTCGGGGCAAAGGAGAGAGATTTTATTGATTCAACAATCAATACAGCTAATACAATAGGGGAACTTAAGGAATTCTTGGAGATACTTCTTGGGATACAATACATGAGGGTTCTAACCTCTCTTTTATAACCACAGAGTCCCTGGATTTAAGGAAACCCAGATTGGATTTGATTCCATCCAGAAAAGGAATCCAAATCCTAAAGGAAAGTCAAAACGCGCCTGTCGGTCGACCGGCCGTCGACCGACCCATGCCACGGTCGATCGTGCCAGTCGACCGGCCCAACCGAGAGCAGCCCTGCTTTTAGTCGGTCGACCGGGCGGTCGACCGCTTCCTTCCTGTGCACATTCGTGTACGCCGGTCGACCGCGCCTCCTCCACCGGTCGACCGGGAGCACAATCTGGCCTGCTCAATGTGCCGTTTCTCGCTCCTTGATTTCCGATCTCTGTGCTAACTTCCTCTACTCCTCTATCTCCTATCTCCCATAATTCTCCACCTCAGTGAAGATTTTTCAAATCTGAGCCGATCTCCAACGAACTCCAGTCTATCACCTGGTAAAATCGACACACGATTTCGGCGAAATCGACACACGATCTCGGCTTGCGTGTTCCGGACGAAATCGACACACGATCTCGGCTTGGAATCTGTAGCTCAGCTATCCAACTGGAATGCACCACACATGCCTTCCCTACACTTCACCTTAGGAGAACTTCCATACATGCCGATCACCGAACGTGTCTCCAACTCAGTAACTATATGACCTCACGAAGAACTCATCATGAGCCAACACTGACTCTCCAACTGACTAGCTCTATCTAGTCTACATGTCTTCAGTTGACGGTCCAACCAAGTTTGAGTAAAGCACACCGAACACCATCATCGGCTTTAACAACTGGATGCACACCCCTCCTATGCAAGCTCAACCATCTTCTCACTAGAAGATCAACCTGTTCATCGAGACCACAACACCTTACCTCTACGTGAAGTCCAACTATCCACAACACTTCACCTCTACGTGAAGTCTCTCCACCTCAACGTGAAGTTCCAATCGGCCATAACTCGAGAACCAAAACAGTTTCATACGGGTTGCAACACCAATTTGGCTGCGCCATTACGGCTGCCTCCGTACCTTGCCCAAAGGATCAAGCCAACCGTAATTCATTCAAATGAGCTCCATCAAGCTCAAGCACTTGTACCTTGATCTGAAGCAGCGAACCTATCTGGCTGAGTCATACGAACCTCCTAACGACCATCACGGAGAACAACGGCATTCAACTTTAGCTTGTCGCAGACACAAGCTTGAGATTCATGCTTCTTTACCTACGAGTGTGATTTTACCTTGGTTTCAATGGCTGCAAACAACTCGACATCTGATCAATGTCTTCAACCTGTTCAGCATCAACCCTGGCTACATGATCTCCACCCGGTGTCACATCCGGTGAAGACTTCTCTGATACCGAACCAACTGGAGATGGTAGAGTAACATCAACCTTCACCCGCTGCGATACTTCCTTGGTCTCCGTCCTTTCCACCTGCTGAGAGACGGTGGACTTCAACACTGAAGTCTCATCAAATGTGACATGCCTATTCAACACGATCTTCTTGTTTTTGGGGTCCCACAACCTGTAGCCAGTCATATTCCTTTTGATACCAAAAAATACAAACCTCTTTGCTCGCGGATTTACCTTACCATCCTTGACACTGAAGTAGGTCAGACTTCCAAATTCCCGCAGCAAACCATGATCTTGAGCCCTTTTTCCAGACCAAATTTTCAATAGAGCTTTACCTCCTATCGCAGTCGATCCATTTATGAGATGGCTAGCATACATAATCGCCTCAGCCCAAAACGATTTGTCTAATCCTGCATTAGACAACAACCACTGAACCTTCTCCGGCAAGGAACGGTTTACTTCCCTAGCCAACCCATTTATACCTTTAGTGAAGTGAGTAGCAATACCGGTATTCTGGTCAAATCGTAGGAATTGGTTCATGTCTCTTCCAACATTACTAATCTGTAGCTCCTTGATCTTCCTACCAATTTGCTTCTCCATTCTTCCTATCCACTTCACCAACATATCTAGGGCTTCAGACCTTTATCTCATGGGATATATCCAACAATGCCTAGATAAACTATCAACAAAAGAGACAAAATACCTGTGACCTCCAAGCGATGCAGTCTTAGCAGGTCCCCAAATGCTTACGTGAACACAATCAAGAAGACCTTCTGAGCGGTGAGTACTGGTTCTGAATTTCACCTTCTTCTTGTCCAGAACGCTGTGTTCACCTTCCAAGTTGCAGGTAGCAGCACCTTTCAATGATCCCTTCTTTGCAAGAGCTCGCAAAGACTTATTTCCTCCATGTCCGACCTTCATCTGTCAGACCTTCGTTCAACTATCATCTGAAGAATTAGAAGTCTCCACCTGACCTGTAACGGTACTACCCTTCAAGTAGTAGAGATTGTCTCGGCGGACGCCCTTCATCACCACCATCGAGCCTTTGATCATCTTGAGAACACCATCTCGTATAGATATCACATGACCTAATGCTTCCAAAGAGCCAACAGAGATAAGATTCCTTTTGAGTTGAGATACATACCTCACCTCCTTCAATTCTCGTACTATCCCATCATCCATCTTGATACGGACTGTACCCATCCCTTCTATATTACACGAATGATCATCATCCATGACCGTGTAACATCCATCTAGCTTCTTCAAACTAGAAAATCAGGCCCTGTTCGGGCACACATGATAGGTAGCTCCGGTATCTAAGATCCACTCAGCATTATCTGAGTTACAAACAGTAGGAGTAGTAACAGAGAGAGAGAATACCGATGAGTCTTCTTCCGAACCATCTGCCTGTGCGAGATTCGCCTCGGTGTTTGACTCCACCTTCTTACCTTTGGCCTTCGGGCATTCAGCTTTCCAGTGCCTTAGTTCCTTGCACAAGGCACACTGATTCTTTTTCAGATTTCTGAAGCCTGATCTGGACTTCGATCTTTCCCGATCATCTCTTTCTTTCCTATTGGACTTCTGCCTCTTACCTCCAATGCCTCTGCTGTTGTGCTTTCCAAAGAAGACAGTCTGTCCTGTCTCCTTACTTCATAACTCACAAGAGCAGACGACACCTCACTGTAGTTAAGAGATTTTTTACTATAGAGAAAAGTAAGTGTCACGCCCCGCTTCCCAAAAAAACGCTGGAGCGGAGACGCGACATGAGTCGGCGACGCATATATGCAAGGAAAATCCCTCACGCATACGCGCTAAGCCTTAAGTAACCTGAAACAAGCTATAATAAATCCCAACTGTAATGAATACTGAATACTGCAATACCACATATGAGCAACCACGCATGATATCATATGAATCAAGACTGGAATAACAACTGAACTGATATAATAAGAAACAGGAAATGATACGAAGGCTAGAAAGATAAAAGTAACAGAATAGAATAGGGAGAAGCTCCAGCTATTCGCGAAGCGCACAGCCTCAACGAACACCTGCACATTAGAAACAAGCCGTCCAATATCTGGACGTGCAAATCCAGGGTCGTCAGAACGCGACCATGGTGAGTGTGTGTGTAAAGGAAAAATAGCTCGTGCATAAGAACATGTGCATAAATAATAATAAGAGCAACTGCAAATATAGCACAACTGAATAACAGATAAACAACTGCAGATATAAGATAAATAAATATCATGACATGATAACATCTGAACTGAAGCATATCTGATATCAATATCAACAAAGATAAATGACAACTATCTCATCTGTAAACTAACAACTGATATAAAGGTCAACTATCTCAAATGTAGACTAATAGCTGATGTCTGATGTGTAACCTATATGTCACTAGTCTGGTTGGTTATTATTAACCTAACTAATGCAGTACTTAGCTGTGTCCCATACCACAGCCATTTTCCCACATATCAAACAATGTTATCGTTATTGTAACTGCTGCCAATGTAGTGCATGTGTTTTGGAAGAGTACCGTGCATGCCGGTACCACGGTCTAACACCCTGGCACTGAATCAGGACAAGCCGCAAGGCTCTGACAACTGAAGACCACAGCCCCACACGAAAAGACAACTAGTGTGGCGCCGTAATCCGGTCATAGCCCTGACAACTGACAACTGAATAGGTAGCCAGTACTACCTTGGTTCCCCACGGTTGGAACCCACAACTCGGTACCATAAGAATCCTTCCAAAATACACGACATGCATCATCAGGCAATTACCCCTTGTTCCCCGGGTTATGGTGTCTTTTATTAATAAGCAATCAATGTTATTTAATATGTAATAGTAACCAATATCTCCAACAACTACTGATGTCAACACTAGCTGATAATCTGACAACTGGTAACTGATAACTGATATCTGACAACTGTGATATCTCACAACTATGATATCTGACAACTCTGATATCCGACAACTGTGATATCTGACAACTAATATCTGACATCTGAATAGAATACTGGAGATATAGCCACTAACACAATAGTGCCACTAACACAATAGTGTCACAGACAACTAGTGTCACTAACAACTATAACTGGTACAGATCTCTGCCAACTCATATAACTCTGAAGTACATGATCACTGATCACTACCACAATGTATCACTGACAACTCATATAAACTCTGAACATGAACATCTTATAATCACCAACAAGTATCTCACTAATAAGTAACAAACTGATAATTGGTAACTCCGAAGTACAGCATCACTGATATCAAATAGATTACTATCACAATAGCTCATCTCTACGAATCAAAGTAATCAATAACCATATCAATATCTGAATAAGTCATCACCAATAAAAGAATATCAAATTTGAAAGTCCTCTACATGAAATATATCAAGCTCATCTTAATGCATATCAGGTTTAACCATAAAGAATGTAAATCCAATATCATCTATAACACAAGTTCAGTCCAACTCCGAATAAGTTCATGTACCAATCCAATCGTCATAATCTTTTAGTAAGGTAAGTTCACATCCAATATGTCCTCAATCAACTGCAATGTAGAATAGCAACTTCTAATACTAAACATTAACGACATATCATCTGTTAGTTCTCATATACTCAACTATAGATCCAAATCATTACAACCAATTCATAATCCCAATAGTTCTATAATCATCTAGTTCCATTACACGTCTAGTAATCTGATATAATAATTGTTGTTCCAACATATATCCATAAACAAGCTCAGCTCTCTCACTCTAACAATTTAATCTAATTCCCAAGTCTCCAAGAGTTCACATCTCTATTAAGGTCATATATCAGTTCCCAGCATTTGGCAACATATCATATACATGCCTCTGAGTTCTATCATGATATCTCGATACTAAGTACCATAACATGTACATGTATCTAAGTTCTATTAGATCAAGTCATTACCACCAATATCCATCTCTCGATATCATATACATCTATCAATAACCAATACATAATCCATGGGTGAAGTCCACAATCCATCAAGTAACCATACACAGCAGTCATACTCATATTAGTCGACTAAGGCTATATACAAGTCGACTGGGGAAAGTATAGTCGACGAATCAAGTGGGCCAAGTCGACTAACTCCCCTGCCAGAATAGAAATCAGAGATACACCATCACTTATTCTTCTCATACTCTCTCCAGTACTTACATACTCTTCAACACACATGACTACACTAGAAATCTAAGCATTCATATGGTAATTAAAGGATTCCAACATCATAGATATGCATCTCCTGTTTCTATGCATTCATCATGTAACATAAAGGGCAAAGATAATCCACTACCATTCTTAAAGATCCCCATACATAAACATGTAATCTAAGTATTCTACTAAACAATTACATATCATATACAATAATAGCTGCAACCACTTAATAAAAGAGAGAAGGAGGAAGAGACACTCACATTGGGGAATCTGGTCGTCGCCGGGCGAGTCGCCGTTACGGTCGCTGTGGTGCCGCTCTTCGCTGTTGGACTGCATAGGAGGGTAGTCAGGGTACTGAGGAAGGCCTGGCTGCAAGCTGGGGATCTCGCGCTCGCCGGAAGGGCCTGGAATTGCCACTCGCTCGCTGCCTGCGCGCTGGATCTGGGTGGTTGCTGCTGTGCGCGTCACCGGGCGAGTCGCTGCCGCGGTCGCTGTGGTGTCGTTCCTCGCCATCGGACTGCACGGGAGGGTGGCCAAGGCACTGGAGAAGGTCACTGTGCCAGTCTCCAACGACGGCTTGGCATGGATCAGGAGAACTCGCTGCTCGCCCGGGGAAGATGGGGGCGGTCTGGATGGTGCACGGCTGTCCTTGTTGTTGTTGTCGCTGTTGCTGGTCTGGATCTCACCAAATAAATCCAAAATGCTGTAACACGCAACCAATACATACAAATAATTATAAATACACGCTAAACACCCACACGTGCAAACGAACATATGCGCGTACACGTACACATACGTATACAAGCATACATATGCATACATACATATTATGTAAATATATACACGTATACCCATGCGCATACATACATATATACTCACACTCACTATAACAAACACACACTAATTACCGCCTACACATTAATTAGCACCATACAACTCACGCACACACCAACAATTATACACCATCTAAATAAAAGATGTACATTATTACATGTAAATAAAGCTAACCTCGGGGCATCTTACGGCGTACCGACGGAGGCTCCGACGGAGGCGTCCGGGGTCGCGGAGGGTGTCGTTGGATAGAGCAACTCGCCGTGAAGGGCGTGGGGTGCATTCGCGCTCGCCGACGTCGATCAACGGCGTCCCGCAGAGAGCCAGAAAATGGCTCGGAGTAAGGTACTTCAAGGCCAAAAAGGGGGAAACTTGGCATGCCTTGGTTGTTGCCGTGAGGCAATGGTGGAGCACGGCCATTGCTGGTGCTGCCGTTGCTTTGGAGGAGGCCAATGGGGAAGCTCGGATAGGGAAGTGGTCTAGATGAGGCTGGCTCGGCCAAGCGGGATGGATGGGCTGCGGTGGAGATTGCTCCGGCCATGAGGAGGCGGTGGTGGTGGCCGTGGGTGGAAGCCGGAGATCTCACGAAGAGGAGGGAGCACGGGCTGGTGTTGAGATCGGAGGTGTTGGCGGCTTGGGCTCCAGCGAGGTGAAGATCTGGCCATAGAGAGGTGCTGCTGGGTCCGGCGTTCACGGCAAGGAGGAGAACGGCCAATCTTGGCCTGGAGGAGGAGGGGATCCGAGGTTGCTCTCGGGTATGATCGCACCCAAAGGAAAGGGAGATGGTGGCTGTGTGTTGGAATTGGGAGATTAGGGAAGAGATTAGGTTAGGGCTTGATTTAGGATTGATGATAGATTATATATAAGGGTATTGGGTTATGGGTTTTGGGTATAGGCAACGGGTTGCGGGTTAGATCCAAATTGGTTTGGATTTAGAAAATAGAAACGGGTAATGGGTTATGGAATCCAAACGGGTATGGGTAATAGGATAAAGGGAAAGGAAATAATGCTACTACTAAACAAACATAATAATCGGAACAACTATAGCAATAGAAATAAAGAAATTAACAACATCACTAATAATACTAATATTAAAATAAATAAAATAATGGTAGCACTAACAATAATAATAAAAATAATTAACAACGAAATGATAATAGAATATCCACTACCAATAATATCAATCAATATTCGTAATAGCAACAAATAATCATAATAAAATATTGATAATAGAAATAACTATTATAATATTAACAACTAATGGAAATGAAATAATAATAATAATTTAGCAAAAGAAATGTCAATGATAAATAACGGTAAACATAATACCAAATTACCATTTACTATCTTAAAAATAAATTCCCATATTTAATAATAGAAATAATCACAAGGAAGAAAATAATAAATCAAGTTGATGAAATAAAAATAATCAGTAATTCAAAATAAATACTTTTAGAAAAATGAAAATACTGTATTACTAGCTAGGGATCTTACACTCTACCCACCTTATTAAAAATTTCGTCCCCGAAATTCAATAGAGCAGGGAATGGTAAAAGAATCCCAAAATCAAAGGAGAAAGCAAACAAACTTCACATTACTTCTCTGCACATCATAATCCACCACGCTTCCGCTGCGCTACTCTGATTCTGCTACCGGCTTCAGCATGACGTAACCACTCTCAAGAGACAACGTCAAGGAATAGAATCGGGAAGGTTGGCAAGAAGCAAGATGAAAATACAGATCATTCAAAAGAAGAGTAGAAATCAAGGATATCCAACGATCAAAGATGAGGATTCCCAAAAGAAGGATGAAATCAAGATAGAAATCCAAATCACTCTAAAGGGAGTGTTGGAGTTATGGGTATCGAATGATAAAGAAATGGGATTCCAAGGAGAGGACGGCCAACTCCAAATGGACTGAATATCATAATGGATAATATATGTATATTGCAGTATAACTATAGCTTATTTTCAACTCACCGGTAAGAGCTAGGTCATCTTGCGAGTATCAAAATTCAAAATTCAACACGCAAGTCGAAAACCTAGGCTCTGATACCAAGAAAATCCTGTCACGCCCCGCTTCCCAAAAAAACGCTGGAGCGGAGACGCGACACGAGTCGGCGACGCATATACGCAAGGAAAATCCCTCACGCATACGCGCTAAGCCTTAAGTAACCTGAAACAAGCTATAATAAATCCCAACTGTAATGAATACTGAATACTGAAATACCACATATGAGCAACCACGCATGATATCATATGAGTCAAGACTGGAATAACAACTGAACTGATATAACAAGAAACAGGAAATGATACGAAGGCTAGAAAGATAAAAGTACCAGAATAGAATAGGGAGAAGCTCCAGCTATTCGCGAAGCGCACAGCCTCAACGAACACCTGCACATTAGAAACAAGCCGTCCAATATCTGGACGTGCAAATTCAGGGTCGTCAGAACGCGACCATGGTGAGTGTGTGTGTAAAGGAAAAATAGCTCGTGCATAAGAACATGTGCATAAATAATATAAGAGCAACTGCAAATATAGCACAACTGAATAACAGATAAACAACTGCAGATATAAGATAAATAAATATCATGACATGATAACATCTGAACTGAAGCATATCTGATATCAATATCAACAAAGATAAATGACAACTATCTCATCTGTAAACTAACAACTGATATAAAGGTCAACTATCTCAAATGTAGACTAATAGCTGATGTCTGATGTGTAACCTATATGTCACTAGTCTGGTTGGTTATTATTAACCTAACTAATGCAGTACTTAGCTGTGTCCCATACCACAGCCATTTTCCCACATATCAAACAATGTTATCGTTATTGTAACTGCTGCCAATGTAGTGCATGTGTTTTGGAAGAGTACCGTGCATGCCGGTACCACGGTCTAACACCCCTGGCACTGAATCAGGACAAGCCGCAAGGCTCTGACAACTGAAGACCACAGCCCCACACGAAAAGACAACTAGTGTGGCGCCGTAATCCGGGCATAGCCCTGACAACTGACAACTGAATAGGTAGCCAGTACTACCTTGGTTCCCCACGGTTGGAACCCACAACTCGGTACCATAAGAATCCTTCCAAAATACACGACATGCATCATCAGGCAATTACCCCTTGTTCCCCGGGTTATGGTGTCTTTTATTAATAAGCAATCAATGTTATTTAATATGTAATAGTAACCAATATCTCCAACAACTACTGATGTCAACACTAGCTGATAATCTGACAACTGGTAACTGATAACTGATATCTGACAACTGTGATATCTCACAACTATGATATCTGACAACTCTGATATCCGACAACTGTGATATCTGACAACTAATATCTGACATCTGAATAGAATACTGGAGATATAGCCACTAACACAATAGTGCCACTAACACAATAGTGTCACAGACAACTAGTGTCACTAACAACTATAACTGGTACAGATCTCTGCCAACTCATATAACTCTGAAGTACATGATCACTGATCACTACCACAATGTATCACTGACAACTCATATAAACTCTGAACATGAACATCTTATAATCACCAACAAGTATCTCACTAATAAGTAACAAACTGATAATTGGTAACTCCGAAGTACAGCATCACTGATATCAAATAGATTACTATCACAATAGCTCATCTCTACGAATCAAAGTAATCAATAACCATATCAATATCTGAATAAGTCATCACCAATAAAAGAATATCAAATTTGGAAAGTCCTCTACATGAAATATATCAAGCTCATCTTAATGCATATCAGGTTTAACCATAAAGAATGTAAATCCAATATCATCTATAACACAAGTTCAGTCCAACTCCGAATAAGTTCATGTACCAATCCAATCGTCATAATCTTTTAGTAAGGTAAGTTCACATCCAATATGTCCTCAATCAACTGCAATGTAGAATAGCAACTTCTAATACTAAACATTAACGACATATCATCTGTTAGTTCTCATATACTCAACTATAGATCCAAATCATTACAACCAATTCATAATCCCAATAGTTCTATAATCATCTAGTTCCATTACACGTCTAGTAATCTGATATAATAATTGTTGTTCCAACATATATCCATAAACAAGCTCAGCTCTCTCACTCTAACAATTTAATCTAATTCCCAAGTCTCCAAGAGTTCACATCTCTATTAAGGTCATATATCAGTTCCCAGCATTTGGCAACATATCATATACATGCCTCTGAGTTCTATCATGATATCTCGATACTAAGTACCATAACATGTACATGTATCTAAGTTCTATTAGATCAAGTCATTACCACCAATATCCATCTCTCGATATCATATACATCTATCAATAACCAATACATAATCCATGGGTGAAGTCCACAATCCATCAAGTAACCATACACAACAGTCATACTCATATTAGTCGACTAAGGCTATATACAAGTCGACTGGGGGAAAGTATAGTCGACGAATCAAGTGGGCCAAGTCGACTAACTCCCCTGCCAGAATAGAAATCAGAGATACACCATCACTTATTCTTCTCATACTCTCTCCAGTACTTACATACTCTTCAACACACATGACTACACTAGAAATCTAAGCATTCATATGGTAATTAAAGGATTCCAACATCATAGATATGCATCTCCTGTTTCTATGCATTCATCATGTAACATAAAGGGCAAAGATAATCCACTACCATTCTTAAAGATCCCCATACATAAACATGTAATCTAAGTATTCTACTCAACAATTACATATCATATACAATAATAGCTGCAACCACTTAATAAAAGAGAGAAGGAGGAAGAGACACTCACATTGGGGAATCTGGTCGTCGCCGGGCGAGTCGCCGTTACGGTCGCTGTGGTGCCGCTCTTCGCTGTTGGACTGCATAGGAGGGTAGCCAGGGTACTGAGGAAGGCCTGGCTGCAAGCTGGGGATCTCGCGCTCGCCGGAAGGGCCTGGAATTGCCACTCGCTCGCTGCCTGCGCGCTGGATCTGGGTGGTTGCTGCTGTGCGCGTCACCGGGAGAGTCGCTGCCGCGGTCGCTGTGGTGTCGTTCCTCGCCATCGGACTGCACGGGAGGGTGGCCAAGGCACTGGAGAAGGTCACTGTGCCAGTCTCCGACGACGGCTTGGCATGGATCAGGAGAACTCGCTGCTCGCCCGGGGAAGATGGGGGCGGTCTGGATGGTGCACGGCTGTCCTTGTTGTTGTTGTCGCTGTTGCTGGTCTGGATCTCACCAAATAAATCCAAAATGCTGTAACACGCAACCAATACATACAAATAATTATAAATACACTCTAAACACCCACACGTGCAAACGAACATATGCGCGTACACGTACACATACGTATACAAGCATACATATGCATACATACATATTATGTAAATATATACACGTATACCCATGCGCATACATACATATATACTCACACTCACTATAACAAACACACACTAATTACCGCCTACACATTAATTAGCACCATACAACTCACGCACACACCAACAATTATACACCATCTAAATAAAAGATGTACATTATTACATGTAAATAAAGCTAACCTCGGGGCATCTTACGGCGTACCGACGGAGGCTCCGACGGAGGCGTCCGGGGTCGCGGAGGGTGTCGTTGGATAGAGCAACTCGCCGTGAAGGGCGTGGGGTGCATTCGCGCTCGCCGACGTCGATCAACGGCGTCCCGTGGAGAGCCGGAAAATGGCTCGGAGTAAGGTACTTCAAGGCCAAAAAGGGGGAAACTTGGCATGCCTTGGTTGTTGCCGTGAGGCAATGGTGGAGCACGGCCATTGCTGGTGCTGCCGTTGCTTTGGAGGAGGCCAATGGGGAAGCTCGGATAGGGAAGTGGTCTAGATGAGGCTGGCTCGGCCAAGCGGGATGGATGGGTTGTGGTGGAGATGGCTCCGGCCATGAGGAGGCGGTGGTGGTGGCCGTGGGTGGAAGCCGGAGATCTCACGAAGAGGAGGGAGCACGGGCTGGTGTTGAGATCGGGGGTTTTGGCGGCTTGGGCTCCAGCGAGGTGAAGATCTGGCCATAGAGAGGTGCTGCTGGGTCCGGCGTTCACGGCAAGGAGGAGAACGGCCAACTTGGCCTGGAGGAGGAGGGGATCCGAGGTTGCTCTCGGGTATGATCGCACCCAAGGGAAAGGGAGATGGTGGCTGTGTGTTGGAATTGGGAGATTAGGGAAGAGATTAGGTTAGGGCTTGATTTAAGATTGATGATAGATTATATATAAGGGTATTGGGTTATGGGTTTTGGGTATAGGCAACGGGTTGCGGGTTAGATCCAAATGGGTTTGGATTTAGAAAATAGAAACGGGTAATGGGTTATGGAATCCAAACGGGTATGGGTAATAGGATAAAGGGTACAAGGGAAAGGAAATAATGCTACTACTAAACAAACATAATAATCGGAACAACTATAGCAATAGAAATAAAGAAATTAACAACATCACTAATAATACTAATATTAAAATAAATAAAATAATGGTAGCACTAATAATAATAATAAAAATAATTAACAACGAAATGATAATAGAATATCCACTACCAATAATATCAATCAATATTCGTAATAGCAACAAATAATCATAATAAAATATTGATAATAGAAATAACTATTATAATATTAACAACTAATGGAAATGAAATAATAATAATAATTTAGCAAAAGAAATGTCAATAATAAATAACGGTAAACATAATACCAAATTACCATTTACTATCTTAAAAATAAATTCCCATATTTAATAATAGAAATAATCACAAGGAAGAAAATAATAAATCAAGTTGATGAAATAAAAATAATCAGTAATTCAAAATAAATACTTTTAGAAAAATGAAAACACTGTATTACTAGTTAGGGATCTTACAGTAAGAGTAAAGGTCTCATACTCTTTCCTAGGAAGAGAATTCAAAAGTATTAGCGCCTTATCCTCTTCACTAGTCTCCACATCCACATTAACTAGATCTGTAAGAAGTTTCGTATAGCGGTTCAAGTGTTCATTGACAGAGCATCCTCTTTGCATCTAAAACCCATAGAGCTTACTCTTCAACTGCAATCGTGACTCTATGCTTTTCGTCAGATACTTCTTCTCCAGGATCTCCCACAGCTGCCTCACAGATGTCTCATGCAACACCTGATACTTGATGTCTTGCGTCAGACAAGACCTGATCAAGCCACACGCCGAACGGTTCATCTTGTCCCAATCTTCTTCCGTCATTGATGCGCGCTTCTTCTCTAGCCGTAGAGTATCTTCGAGGTGTGATGCCGTCAGCGCATCCATAACCTCACACCTCCACATACCAAAGCTGTTCGTGCTATTGAACTTCACCACATCAATCCTTGGATGTGAATTCATGGATCTCACAGATGTACTTTCTCTAGCCATCTTCTCAACTGATTTCTCAAAGTAATGTGGAAACAAATGGAGTTAGATAAAACAAACTAGATAAAGACAGGATCTTTACCTCCACGCGAAACCCTCGAAGAGTTTCCGAAGCAATGTACTCCTCCAAATTGATTCCTCGAGTAATCTACATGCTGTTTTTGAGATCGACACACGATCCTACAAACAGTCCCAACGCTGATTCGAGATCGACACACGATCTCCGCCAAACAACAACTGATGCCCTTGAATCAATAGATGATCCTACGTCGAACCTGGGATGCTCTGATACCACTTGTTGTGCCGCAGCGGTCGGGAAACACAACAACCGCCCTTGAGGAATCCGCCCACCTGGCGGAGACTCAATGCAACCAGAGAAACAATCAACCCAATAAGAACAACAACCAATAGAGAAAAGCAATCAACACACAAATTTAGCGAGGTTTGGCAACGTGCCTACGTCCTCGGGGCAAGGGAGAGAGAGATTTTATTGATTCAACAATCGATACAACTAATACAAGAGGGAAACTTGAGGAATTCTTGGAGATACTTCTTGGGATACAAGACATGAGGGATCTAACCTCTCTTTTATAGCCACAGAGTCCCTGGATTTAAGGGAACTCAGATTGGATTTGATTCCATCCAGAAAAAGAATCTGAATCCTAAAAGGAAAGTCCAAACGCGCCTGTCGGTCGACCGACCCGTGCTATGGTCGACCGTGCCAGTCGACCAGGCCCAACCGAGAGTAGCCCTGCTTTCAGTCGGTCGACCGGGTGGTCGACCGCTTCCTTCCTGTGCACATTCGTGCACGCCAGTCGACCGGCCTCCTCCACCGGTCGACCGGGCGGTCAACCAGGAGCACAATCTGGCCTGCTCAATGCGCCATTTCTTGCTCCTTGATTTCCGATCTCTGAGCTAACTTCCTCTACTCCTCTATCTCCTCTCTCCCACATAACTCACTGCCCACTTTCAAATAGCCAAAGCAACACATAATATATATAATCAATCAGTGCTCATTCATGGCCAATTGTAGCAGGTAAATTCCTCTGGAGAATTTATCTGTACTCAATTTGTAAGAGAGGGAGTAAAGCAACACAAACACTAGAGAATTTACATAGAAAACCCCTAAAGGAAAAAAATTTTAGTGCAAAGAAAGAGAGAGAGAGAAATTCCACTTAATTAAAGAGACTACAAGGCATTCTCAGCACTCTGTTACAAATTCTATTTTCTAGGATTCCATCCTTTTGTTTGATGGAGGTCTAAATGTATAAATACCCTACACGTCGTAACAAAAAGTGCGGATATTATGAATCTTCATAACAATAAGATTTGCACGTTGGGATTTCTTCATCATAACTGCTCGGATTATGCACGTGAATATTAGAAGTGATTTCTGCTACCATTTGTAACCGTTCGCGTTGGAGCAGGGGCTATTGCAACGTTCAAAATGTGGGATGATCTGACGGCGTAACCGACTCTGTGAATTAAAAGAGTCCTGCTTATTGAATTGAAGGTGAAAATCAACGGGTTGGTTGCTGTAGATGTCTTGCTTGGAGCGGGGGGAGTGGCCTCGGGAACGGCTGAGTGGTGCTCGGGAAGATGCTTAGAGTATGGGAGTTCTCGAGGTAGTGGTGTCCACAGAAGAAGGAGTTTTCTCGAGAATGACTGAGTGGTGCTCAAGACGGTGATCTACTGGCATATACTGTCATTTGTTTCAATCGTTCTTGATGAAGTGGGGCACATATCGCGATTCTAGTGCAGATTAAAATCCGACCATTATAGATGTCCCCTCCATCTCCTCCTTCTCTAAGTTTCAGAGAGAGAAGGAGGGGAGCAAACTGATCTTTCCTCTATTTTAAGAAGTTGTAGCATCTTTTGTACTTCGAAGAAGAGTGGTTGAGATGCCTTTCAATACTTTGATTTTTTCTAAAACTTGAGGTAGGTGAGGACAACTGGTAAATTAATGATCGAGATCTTGGCATCATGATTAATGAGATCGTGTGGTAGAGGTTGATAATATCTGGCTGTTTTAACATACCGTAAATTTTGAGATACGAACTAACTCTTTGGGCATGGTTGAGAATTTGAATAGGAGGCGATTTAGTTCCTTCATCTATAAAGGGCGTGGATCTGAAAGAAATCTGTCCATCTTCTGAAGAGTTTCTTACCCTCAAATCTCTTGTTTTGGTAGATAGTAATGTCATTCTTCTTCTTCGTCCGATGGAGGAAAGGAAGAGGACAGAGATGATGGAGATGGTTGGCGCAATACATTAGTCTTCGTGATGATCTTGTCGCAAAATATCAGTTTTCACGACAAGATCCTTCACCCAGGGAAGATCGGAAGGGCTCATGTTTTGACTTGATTTGCTCATCTGATGTCCGATCAGGCCAAATCAAGTTTTATCTTGATGTTCTGAGTTTTATCTCCTGGTGGTGGATGAGGCGGGAATGGGGGCTTTCTTGGGCAGTAGCGGATGGACTTGATTCCATCATCATTTTTCATGTTCTGCAGTCTTCACTCTTGGCTGGATCCTAGTACTCTCGTCCTGAAAGACTCTTTTCTTAAGGTGAGGCGTGGGAAGGAAGCAAGGGGTTGCCTTGGGACGCTGCTGATAAAGCATTCTTCCTTCGGGAGCTCTGACCTCTTGCTCAGAATGGAGGGTTAGTGATGTGATGCTATCACTATCTTGTACTTCTTAGAGGGTCCTGTCTGGTTTTCTTGGAGGCATGTTCTGGTCGAAGAGAAGGAGATTCTTCATCTGAAGAATCTCTTATTTTTGTTCAAGAATCTCCGTAGGCATTCTCGGGATCTGCTGAAGGTAGCATGAATAGTAGGATTGCGCCTGTGCGAAGGGTTCCCCGATGGTCAGTTCTTTATTTGCTTCAGCATCGGGAATTTATTTAGCAAGTCTAGATTAGTAGGTGTGAGTTATCTATATTTTCTTTCAAAAAAGTAAAAACAAATGGGTGATAGATCTTGCATTACTCTTATTAGATGTAACCAAGTATGTATTTGAACGAATGCAATCAGAAAGTTTTATAATAAAATCATTAATTTTTTGAAATGAAAATGTTGCTTGGATCTTACCTAGTTCGTTTTACTTTCACTCTCGTTTGGAATGGGATGTCTGCTCGGAGAATTTGCTTTGATTCCGAGCTACTTGGTATTGGCTTGGCGTGTAGTTCATGAGTGAGTGTTAGTCTCATAACGATACTAGAAAATTTTTGTCCCCGAGTGGGAGAAATCCCAGCTACGAAGTTGATCCTCCGAGAGGGAGAAATTCTTACAATGAAGCTTGGCTCGCATTCACTTTCGAGCGGGAGAAATCTCATCAACGGAGTTGCGAAGCCGGGCCTCTGAGAGGAAAAATCCCTGCAGTAGAGTATGATCTCCGAGTGGGGGGAATCCCACGACCTAGTGTCTTGGAGGGATGTAGAGGAGCTTCTATTGCTGCCTCCGAGTGGAGAAAATACCGTCTGAGGCTTTTTGTTCTCGGGAGAATAATTGGACTTATGACCATACGAGACAGATACATCGAGGGGATAATTCAAATAAGAAAACCCTCATAAATATACCTTGTGCCTATGTAGCCATAATCATGTTGGACCTGCAAAAAATTAATTCTGAAGTGAGGGTATCACCCATCGACAGATTGGATGCGTCTGTTTGGATATGGCACCCTATTATGTGACGATTCGATACCTCCAATGTGGAGGAAACCCATCAATAGAGTTGTCTTCTTGTGTGGGGAATATCCCATCAATGGAGCTCTCTCGAGTGGGAAAAATCTCATCATCGGAATATGAAAGGAACCCGACAAAGAAAAACTACTAGGGGTTTATCCGCCTGTAGGTTCAGATGAGGGGAGCATATAGGATAGTGTTTATGCTCTGAGTGTTGGCCCAAAAGGTTACACTCTCTATTTGTTTAAGTTTTAACGATAACAAAACACATAGAAGCTATTTGGTACTAATAAGTTGTTAGAATGAGTTTCAGGTTTGTACTAATCATGATGGCCTTTCTAAGCTATTGTAAAGAATTATGATGCTAAAAGGCAAATGGCGCAAGAGGACGTTTTCATAGAAGAGAAGGCTCTAGCTTGGTGTAACACGGCTCAGAGACTTCCTTTCTCGGTTTTTATAATTTTTAGTTTGTTAAAGAATAGTGTATAGTGTTGAAGCTCAATATTCCCCATACACAAGATTTTGCACATAATTTTTCTAAAAGATGTTTCTCCGATATATAAAATATTTTTAAACATATTCTAATACTTACAAACTCTATTTTATATAGTATACCAAGTCTTGATCAAAATTAATTTGAAAATTATCAAGATCTTCAAAATCATTTTCAAAAGAACTGTTTTTGGCCTGTTGCGGTCGACCGGACGGTCGACCAGCTCTGTTTCAGGTCAGAACGGTCGACCGGGCGGTCGACCGCACTTCTGACTGTTTGGGTGCGTGCATATGTGCATGTTTTCCGGTCGACCGGGCCCCATGTCGGTCGACCGAGATTCGGCCGACTGAAAGCACCCATGTTTCTGTTTGTTACGGTCGACCGCGCGGTCGACCGTGGGTTGGCAACGGTTATATTTTTTGAAAACCGGTCGACCGGCCGGTCGACCGTGAGCTTAATTTCAGCCCAAACGGCTAGTTTTTTAAACACATTTTAAAACGTAATTTTCTTCTCTAAACGAATTTGAGGGCTGGATTTGGGTCTAATTTTTCCTAATTTTTCATTATAACAGTTCACTCTTTAATCCCTACCTTTATCCTATAAATAGGGATGATTAGGGTTGAGGTGATTACAACAATCCTTTACAAAAAGAAATCAAGTTTAAGTCTTTCAAAAGAAGTTTTTACTCTCAGTTTTTGTGCTCAAAATTCTCTCTTTTTACTGTAGTTTTTGATTCAAAACTCTCTTCAACTTTATTTTCTTTTTCACTTACAATACTTGAGCTTCAATCCTACACATTATTCTCTAGGGTTTCTATAAGGGAATTTTTTTTTTCAAGAGAGAGTTTGTGGTCTTTTGATCACTAAGATATCATTGTATTTGTGGCTCCACTACCTCTGGACTAGAGGAGTGTAATTGAGGAGTTGGGTACTCCCTTGTGGTTGTAATCCTTTGTAGAAGTTATAGTGGTTCTTAAATCCTTCTGGGTGAAGGCGGGGACGTAGAGCTGGGTGCTTGAACCTCGAAACAAATCTCTGTGTTTGCGATTGATTTATTTGTTTTATTTTCTTGCTTTATATTCATTGCTATATTGTCGATCAATACTCATACAACAAGATTGCATTGCGCACCTCAAACTCTTATCTAGAGGAATCACGAGGAAGGAGTTCAGAGCCCTTCACGGGGTATTCGGCTTCTAATCTTGTTTCGGGTGATCGTTGCATCATAACATTTTAAATTTGTGTATTAATTAGCATTATCACCTATTCACCCCCCTTTAGGTGATTTCACTGAGTGGGGGAATCCTATCGGCAGACAATAAATAGGGGATCTGAGGGGGAAATCCCTCAGCAGAGTGGGGGACTGCGAGTGGGACAATCCCACAACAGAGGGTTTCGGCTCCCGTAGGATAACCGAGAAAGGCCCGTGGGCAAGTCTGCATTGACATTTCTGAGTGGGGAAAAATCCCATCAGCAAAGTACACAGACACGATCTTTCGAGTAGGGAAAATCCTAACAGTAGAGTGATCGCGTTTCTGCCTCCGAGTGGGGACAATTCCATCAGCGGGGTGTGTGGATGGATGGATAGATGTTGTAACCGCCTCCGAGTGGGAAATTCCCATCAGTGGGGATTCTAGAGAGCGTCTCCAAGTGAGAGAAAATAGAAATCCCATTAGTGGGTGATCGATGGGGAAACTAGCACTCAAAAATGCATATTATCTGAAATCAATGAAAAGCTCGAATGTGCTTAGTGTACCCTCGATACTTCCGTTATAGCATTGGCTTAACGGGTCGTATCCACAGGGAAGGGAGGCGATAGAAGCATTAACAGTCTCTATTCACGTCAGTTGTTAACACTTCTTCTTTGTTGAAAGAATGAAAAAGAAAAGAAAAGGAAATCCAGAATGCGGTAGGTGAGGAGAGCGATGGAAACGGCGATGTGAAAACAAAATAGAAAAGTGGTTTGGAGAACAAAATATAAAAGGAGATGAAACAAGGATGAACTAAGAAGGCGGTGAAAACATCGATGGGAAAATAAGAAGAGGAGCTTGAAAATGATTTCTAAAACAAACTAAAAGAAAACTCATGGCTACTAACTACTAAGTACTCCACTAACCATGCTAACCTCTTCGAGATAGTTGCCTCACATTTTGATCCTCGGCCATCACAATCCTTGGCTCCAAGAGACGATACAAAGCATGGCTCATGGATGGTCCATCACAATCAAAACATTGCAAAAAGAACAAGCCAATACAAGCATCACTCATTACACTACTAGCATGAAATAAAAGAGCATGAAATAAAAGAGAGTTAGCTTGGTTAGCAAGTTAGCAAGTTAGCAAGTTAGATGTTAGAACCCATCATCTTTGGCCATCAATGGCTCTTGCAAGAACAAGGCCTTGTAGAGGCAACCCGATTCATGTGGATTATCAAGTAAGTGGTTAGATGGTTAGTGGTTAGTAGTTAGATTGCCTTGAGAAGAAAAACTAGCAAGAAATCATGTTAGAAGGTGAAGGAGATTACAATGGAGGAGAAAGGAGGCACCTTTACATAGAGTGTCACTCTCTATTACATCAATCCCTCTCAATCTCTCTCTCTATGAATCACTCAGCCCTACTACAATGATCTAAAAAGAAAAGAAAATACAAGAAATGAAGAACACTCACCTACACTACTCCTAAAATCTGCACCTACTCCTAAAAACGAAGACTGCTTGCGTTTGGGCTCTCTGCAGGGCTATTTATAGGCAAAAGAAGGCTCTGGAAGACGAGATGGGGCCACGCGTCAAAAATCGACGCGTGGCTCCACAAAAATGCCGCGGAATCTCAAGGATTGCCGAGATTCCGCGGCAATTCTAGGGAGCTACGTCTCTGGATTTCGTCAGGTTGTTCCTCTGGCTGCGAAAATGTTCAGGGTATATCCCGTTTCTGGTACTGTTGCCCGAATATTCGTCTGACAGCGCAGGAGTCTAGGTTCAATGTATGTTCTAGAAAATCCTTTCTTGGCCTCCAAGTAATTGCGGGATTAATTACCCTTAATTGAGATGAATTAGGCTCTTATTACATCTTTGCCCTTGGACTTTGGATCTACCTACAATTAAGACCAAAACACGATTAAGACGACTATTTATTCATTAAAACTGTGAGAGAATGCGACATAATAATGCGGAATTGTAGACTAATCACACCCCCACACTTATTCTTTTGCTCGTCCCGAGCAAAACAAGAAAAGAAAAACTATACTACAAGGGTTATTACACCACTTTCGCAGGTGACGCGATTGCACTGAGCGTGTGCAACAAGCCGTTAAACCTCTAGGTTACCCTAGAGGAGGAGTGTTGTCTCCTGAGGGTTTTCAGCGGATTGCACCACAAAATCCATAAAGAAAGAAGACAAATGTTAGTGTTTTGAAAATACATTTTGAAAGAGAGACATGTTTTCGAACTATTTTTGTAAAAATATAAGTGATCTTAGGTCATAAGTCCACCTATAATCATTCTTCCTTAAACTTAGTCTCTATGCAAGATCTTGTCTTCAATTAAGGTAAGAATTCAAAATTGGATTGAATATTTTATCTTTCATAAAACCTAGATAATATGCACATTGTGATAGTGAAGATTTTTGGGATTTCAACTCTAACCATCAAGCCATTTATTTATTTATATATATATATATTTTTTTTTATTTTTTATTTTTTTTATTTTTTTTCTTCCCTTAGTTTAGGCTTTCTATTTTACCCATGTAGCGAGCCTATAACCGATGTCTCCCAAACCAGACGGTCTTAGGGCACCAGATGAGAAAACATCCCTCGGTTTAAGGTCTCGAGTAAAAAAGACCACAAAACTAAAGGGGATTATTTTTTGATCACCGTTAGGCGTGAATAATCATGCTTCTTGAGGCACAATTATCCAGCTTAATAAGTGATTTTTTATTATTATATTTTTTTTATGGCTTTTTAGGTCTTTGTTTCCATCCCAAAAAATGTGAAAGTGTGAAGTGCATACTATCTAAGGCAAAAAATTTAAGATAAAAATATCTCCCCAATTTTTCTTACTTAGCCTATAATTTTAAACAAGATCCATTATTTCAACTAGGTTTAAGATGTCATAATTAAGGCTTCCTTATTTCCTAAGATCATCTTAATTTTCTTAAAAATAGATCAAACTTTGTCTCTTATTTCAAAAAGTTTTTAAAGAAAGAGAAAATTTCTATACAAAAGGGAAGATTTCTAAAAGAAGTATCCAAAAAGAAGTGTAAAAGAAAGAAAATCTAAAAACTCTATGTTAGTAAACCCTCCCCCACACTTATCTCATGCATTGTCCTCAATGCATTGTGATATATGTATGCATGAAACAAATAGAGAGGGAAGGAAAAATTACCTCAAGGTGGTGGTTCCGGTGGCGGTCTGATTGGTCCACGAAATGTGGCCCAATCCTTGTTGCGTGGAGTCCGGAGGAACCCACCAGAAACCTCCATGATACAACCCACTAGAAAGATGTATGCATGTATTATTTTTATTATAAATTTGACCCCATTCAATTTCCAAATTTTCAAAATAATTTCTGAGTCAAATTTTTCAAAGCCCTTGTCCCAGAATGGAATGATTGATTTGGACTCAGGAAGCACGGGAACTGATACCGACTCAGAAAAATGACTCAAGTCAAGTAAAGGTTCGGGAGTCGAGATTGGTTCAGGAAGTGGGTCCAAATCAAGAAGATGAAGCTCAGGTCCACATTCATTTCCCATGATGGAATGTGACTTTCTAAGAGTGGTGATTCAAGTTCAGGAATGACAGGTATGGGAATCAAAACTGACTCTAAAATGTTGCTCAAATTGGGTAACAAAATAGGAGTCAATAGTGATTCGGGAATTTGAACAAGATCACAAATTGGAGGATCAAATTCACATTCCTCATTCAGTTCAATTCCACAAAAGTGAGAACTTGCCAATTTATCAATGGGACTTTCAAAAGTATGAAATTGGACAAGTTCAATATGATCATCATGAATGATTGGTGATTCAATTTCACAATGGACTGGCACAGGATCCAATATTGACTCGGGAAAAGGATTGAAATCAGGTGAAGATACTAGAGTTATAATTGAATCAGGAAGTAGAATTGAATCAATAATTTGAGGTTCATGATCATATTCATGCTCAAGTTCAATTTCAGGAAAAGGATAACTTGCCAAAATGTCAATGAGATTTGAAGTTTGGACAAGTTCAAGTGGGTGTGCTGAAATTGAATCTTGATTTCCAAAATGACAAGAGTCTTGAGTCATATCAATAAAGTTTGGCATAGCTGAATTGGTCAAAGGTTGATAAGATAGAGTTTCCTCATTCCTATAAATACTAACCAATTGACTCAATTGTGTTTCCAATCTATTGACAGACTCTGCATGTGATCTTTGATATTGTAACATAGACTCCTCCAAGATTTCTATACTCTTTTCTAGACTTGATGTATCTCCAAGTGGTTGCTCTAGAATGGGAGTATAAGAATCTTGGTTTTGAAAATTTTGTGAATAATGTGAGTCAAAAATGTGTGGAGATTGAAGCTTGGACTCACACAAGTGTTCTTTACTCGTTTCCAAGGCAAATGGTTGTTCATTATGAGGAGATGGAACTGAGTAAGACTCTTGAAGAGGTGGAATTGGAGAGGCCAATGTCTCTTGAAGTTGTTGCTCGGCCCTCTGTAGATTGGCTTCTAAACTCTTTAATAACTCAGATTTTTCTGCAATTGGTGGTTCAGAAAAAGGAGTATAAGAAGCTAAATCGGGGAATGAATATTGTGGATAAGGTGAATATGATGGACAAGGAGGTTGAAAATTTGACTCGGGGTACGTGAATCCCCATTGACTCTGTGACGAGTTGAAATTATTTTGGAAATTATAGTCATAAGAATGTGGGTATGGGTTGTATTGATTCGGATAAGGCCAACCCAGTGTATTTGGTTGGTGCATATTGTAAAACGCCGGGTTGGAATTATCCGAATCATATGGAGTTGGTGTGAAATATGGATTCATATTCGGATTGAAAGAATTATTTTTGTTGAATGCCATTTCACACAAAAAATCACAAAAAAGAAAGAATCAAACAACAAACAAAAAGAAAATAAAAAATCAAAACCAAGCCAAGAGTAGGGTTGACCTAGACCTAGATGAAATGTCCCTAGGGGCCAACGTCTATTCAAATTTTATTAGGGCTTGGGTTGTGTGAGTGGGGAGATGATTTTTGGGCTAAGGAAGGGTGATTAAATCCCCACCTTATCTTGAATGGGTTTTTGCCCTTAATTTCAATTTGTGCAAGTGTGCAATATAGACAAGAATATGACACAAAGCGATAAATCACCCACGTGTTTGTCCTACGCTATATGCAATGCCATATGTACATCTCCATCCAAATCACAACAACAGAACAAAATACAGTATATTGGAATTGAATTGACACGTGCCTAAATGCAAATGTCTACACCATTTTAAAAGCGTCCAAAATACCGTATTTTAGTTCTTTTATTTATTATGGTGTGTAGGCAATCAAAGCAGAAAAATAGCAGCACAAATCAACTAGCTATTATAAGATACACATCCCAGAACAAACAAGATACAAAATTTTTGCACAATGGCCTCGGTTTCGCGGCAAAAATCGCGATTCCGCGGCTTTTCTTTGGAATCTGGGGCCCTGCTTTCAAGAGCAGGGAGATGCAAGGCTAGTTTATGTTCTGCAATATTAAGCACCTGTAAAGAATGCCCTGCACACCAAAACAGAGAAGACAATGTTAACAAAAACGTGAAAACAAAACCATTCCCTTCCCCGGCAACGGCGCCAAAATTTTGATCGATGGGGAAACTAGCACTCAAAAATGCATATTATCTGAAATCAATGAAAAGCTCGAATGTGCTTAGTGTACCCTCGATACTTCCGTTATAGCATTGGCTTAACGGGTCGTATCCATAGGGAAGGGAGGCGATAGAAGCATTAACAGTCTCTATTCACGTCAGTTGTTAACACTTCTTCTTTGTTGAAAGAATGAAAAAGAAAAGAAAAGGAAATCCAGAATGCGGTAGGTGAGGAGAGCGATGGAAATGGCGATGTGAAAACAAAATAGAAAAGTGGTTTGGAGAACAAAATATAAAAGGAGATGAAACAAGGATGAACTAAGAAGGCGGTGAAAACATCGATGGGAAAATAAGAAGTGAAAACATCAATAGAAGAAGAACAAAAGATACTTGAAAACGATTTCTAAAACAAGCTAAAAGAAAACTCATGGCTACTAAATACTACTCATGGCTACTAACTACTAAGTACTCCACTAACCATACTAACCTCTTCGAGATAGTTGCCTCACATTTTGATCCTCGGCCATCACAATCCTTGGCTCCAAGAGACGATACAAAGCATGGCTCATGGATGGTTCATCACAATCAAAACATTGCAACAAGAACAAGCCAATACAAGCATCACTCATTACACTACTAGCATGAAATAAAAGAGCATGAAATAAAAGAGAGTTAGCTTGGTTAGCAAGTTAGCAAGTTAGCAAGTTAGATGTTAGAACCCATCATCTTTGGCCATCAATGGCTCTTGCAAGAACAAGGCCTTGTAGAGGCAACCCGATTCATGTGGATTATCAAGTAAGTAGTTAGATGGTTAGTGGTTAGTAGTTAGATTGCCATGAGAAGAAAAACTAGCAAGAAATCATGTTAGAAGGTGAAGGAGATTACAATGGAGGAGAAAGGAGGCACCTTTACATAGAGTGTCACTCTCTATTACATCAATCCCTCTCAATCTCTCTCTCTATGAATCACTCAGCCCTACTACAATGATCTAAAAAGAAAAGAAAATACAAGAAATGAAGAACACTCACCTACACTACTCCTAAAATCTGCACCTACTCCTAAAAATGAAGACTGCTTGCGTTTGGGCTCTCTGCAGGGCTATTTATAGGCAAAAAAGGCTCTGGAAGACGAGACGGGGCCACGCGTCGAAAATCGACGCGTGGATCCACAAAAATGCCGCGGAATCTCAAGGATTGCCGAGATTCCGCGGCAATTCTAGGGAGCTACGTATCTGAATTTCGTCAGGTTGTTCTTCTGGCTGCGAGAATGTTCAGGGTATATCCCGTTTCTGGTACTGTCGCCCGAATATTCGTCTGACAGCGCAGGAGTTTAGGTTCAATGTATGTTCTAGAAAATCCTTTCTTGGCCTCCAAGTAATTGCGGGATTAATTACCCTTAATTGAGATGAATTAGGCTCTTATTACATCTTTGCCCTTGGACTTTGGATCTACCTGCAATTAAGACCAAAACACGATTAAGACGACTATTTATTCATTAAAACTGTGAGAGAATGCGACATAATAATGCGGAATTGTAGACTAATCAGTGGGGTGTATGGACGAATAGATTTACTGCAAAAGGTTAGGAGTGTAGAATAATACTTTATCCAAAAATGCAACACATAAGGTTAGGATTGAAAGAAAATACACTCTGTATGAAATGAAATTTGGGTAGTTAGTCGATCGTGTTGGATCTAGGTTCTCCTCCCAAGGAGGTTGAGTGTTCGACTATCTGAAAATTACCTCGGGAGCGAGGATGTACTCTTTGAGGAAGCCATATTAGATGAGCTCTTTCAGGCACCTTCGGAGTGCCCAACAATTGATGATTTAGTTTCCTTTTCATTTGTGGTAAGAGTAGTATTCCTCCGACCCTAGAAGTGAGGGATTGTACTAGATCATTTTTAGGCATCTGACCCACGGCTGATCTTTAAAGGTGTTGAACACTTCGTTGATCGGGAGCTTCAATGGAGTGAAGCGTTCCAACGATCTATAGGTTCGGAGTGGACTTAGTGGAAGGATGGGGAGCACCTGTTTCTTGAAAGAAGGTTGCCCCCAGTGCCGGTCTTGAGCATGATCGAGAATTTCGTGAGTGAACTTCGACTTTCCCCCATCATCGCTTGGTTTTGCGGAGTGATTGAAGGAAACTTTCATTGCTTTTTCTACCTAGATCTAAGGTTGAGCTCGAGAAAAGATCTCGTTCATCTTGATGATGTTGTGCTTCAGGAGGTGTTTGTATAGGGGTTGAGTGACCTGCAATCCGCTGATGAATGCAATTATGGAGACCTCATCACAGGTATGGTCAATTGGCTCTGAAATAGTTAATGTGTGACTTGGAGCTGTCTCACGTTCTCAGCTTAATAGAGAGGAGATGATGGTTGTTTCTCTTGGCTACTTGGTAAGAGGCATACTGTGTGAGAAAGGCCTAAGTGACCTCCGAGAAATTAGAGGGAGAGAGCGCGATGGTAGAGTGTAGAACAAATATGATGAATGCTGTAACTTTCTAGAATAACTAGATATTTGACAGGTTATGTATCGGGAGTTAGTGACCATGCTTAAAGTTTTACAACTTTTCTGCTTTTAATTTATTCAGTAATTTTATTTACCTTTGATGGATCATATAATGGGATAATATCTTGTACTTAGATCTAGCGTTCAGACTTAATTTTCTTGTTAAAAATAGAGATTTGATGATTGACATCAGACCGGTAAAGAGACCAAAATTGACAAGCTCGATGCTAGTTTAGGGTTTCAATCCTAGGTGTTTGACTTTCCTTGGATTGACATTTAGTTTAGAAAATCACTCAAAACTCACAAACTTATGACTAATTCACCTAGATAGTGTTTTAACTTGTAGAAACCACCTGTCCCTATAGATCAACGTTCAAGTGCTACATCGAATGATCGTGCACTTGCGATATTTTAACAAGGAGAGAGAAATCTATCTAACACTATAGATGTATTACTTAGAGTGAGAGGAGTGGCATTGGGAACGATTGGGTGGTGCTCGAGAAGGTGCTCGGAGTAAGGGAGTTCTGGAGGAAGTGGTGTCCTCGAAAGGAGGAGTTGCCTCGGGAACGACTGAGTGGTGCTCGAAAAGGTGAATTATTGGCATGTCTTATCATCTATTTCGGGCATTTTTGATGAGATGGGACACGTGGCGCAATCCTGATGTAGATTAAACTTCGATCACTACACTAATAAACATCAATTGTGAAGTGTTACTTCTCTCCATATATAGCCAGTTTAAATACGATGGGATCAGGGCACAAGATTGGACCGAAAATAGCATGAATTATTGAATAATACAAAATAAAATCTAAAGCTTTCCTCTCCACAATTCATATATATGGTTGGGTAAGTATGGATCAGATCCGCGTGGGTTAGAGTGTGATACATCAAACTATACCGAAAAATGCTTTTAAAAAGTTTATCAACCCAAATTCTTTTGGCATTTCAAGACTATGAAGTCAAACCCTATTTTTCATGTTAGGTAACCCGACCCCAACCCTAATGACAACCCTGCTCTAGAAGTATCTGCTACACAGAAACTAGCAAATCACTCCCGCTTGGAAAAAAAGGTGATAAATAGTACCTGTATCCTAAAATCCACTCAGATTTTCTGAGTAGCAATAGTAGGATTGATAGAAAGTGAAAATACAGATGAGTCAGAATAATTACCATTCACCTTTGTGATATTAGCCTCTGAGTTTGACTCCTTTTTCTTGAGATTGGGACAATTAATTTTTCAGCATCCTTCCTCTTTACAGTAAGCACACTGATTCTTTTTAAATTGACGGTTACAATTTTGGACTTTTCAATCCCTTTTGTGTAGCACTTTAGCACTACGTGGTACTAAGTTTCACACATCGTATATCAGTAGCCAATAAAATCAGATAAAAGAGTGTCATGTCAATAACATGTCAATAACAGTGATATAGGAACAATCAGGTCATATACTTGAGTGGGTTCATGCAACGATGATACATTAATATGAAATAACAATGTCCAATATCATAAAACAAACAGACATAAACATGCATATAATATATTAATAACATGTGTTAAGTATAACAATATTTGTTCTCATACGTCGGTAACATTCATAATATTTGGGTAATATTATTAACATGAACATATGTCAATATATCAATATTTACTCTAACAGCTTTAATATTATCAACATGATCGATATCACAAACTAATTATTTATAATTATCTATTTTCAAACTTTTACAACATATTAAAAATTATCAATTTATTATTCTGAAATTCCTTTAATCTACAACCTAATAATCATCCAATAAGCAGATAATTCATCAACATTTTAAATTAAATAAACAATCACAATAAATTATTATTTTATTAAAAAGGTAAAAGACACTCACTATATTTTAATTAATAGTGATTTATAATTCACATGATTATTGATAGAGATATATACAGTTTATTAATTAAATCAATAAATTAATTTTATTCAACATGTTGAAAATAAATATATAAAAGAAAAACACTCATATTAGTTATCTGAGGAATGCAACTACTCGAGAATCACCCAAACGGACTCTGGATGGTCAAGATATCACCTGAATACTAAAATTAATAAAAATGGGTTATATTTGTAATAATAAGGTCTAAAATATAAATATTTTAAATTATCAGGGTGTTTTATGCATTTTTACCTCCCGTTGGTTTTGCATGTGGGTTTGGTGCTATCGGGTCGGGTTTAAATCCAATAATTATTGAAGTGATTGGTTTTTTGGGTTAATATGTTCAGGTTTACAGGTTTGACCCAATATGAAAGGGCGATAGAGAGATAGAGATAGACAAAATGAGAAGGTGGAAGGTGGGTCAGCGGCCTGGGCTGCATGGCGCTAGCTGCGCGGCAGGGCCACTACAATGCCTGACCGGCCTGCTAGCGACGAGCGCGGCTGGGTAGAAGGAAAAGAAAGAGGAAGAGTAATAAAGAGGAAAAGAAAGAGAGAAGAAAGGGAGGGAGAGTGGCGGCTGTGGTGGCAGCTTGCATCGGTAATTACTAGCGACATGGTGGTGTCGACAAGGGCCAGAGCAGAGAAAGGCGGCAGAGGAGGAGGAGAAGAAAAAGAAAAGGAAGAATAAAAAAGAAGAGAGAGAGAGGGAGGGAGTGTGAGGGAGAGAAGAAGGGGGTGGTGGTTGCAGTGGCTGGGCAGCGTGCGACGGCAGTCCGAGGGATGGACGATGGTCACAGGTTCTTTGAAGGGCCAGGTAGAGAAAAGGTAAGAGAATCAGAGAGAGAGAGAGAGGGAGAGTTAAAGTGAGGGAGAGAAAAAGAAAAGAGAGTTATAGTGAGAGAGAGAGAGAGAGAGAGAGAGAGAGTGTGAGGGAGAGTGAGAGATATACAGGGAGAGAAAGGAAGAAAGAGATGGCTGTGAAGTTGTGGCGGGGAGAGGTGGTGGAAAGGGGTGTGTTAGCAGCAGAGGAGAGGTAGGGGAGAAAGAGAGAAAAAGAAAAGAAAAGAAAAGGAAAGAAAAACAAAATTAGGCTAGGCCAATTAGGCTTGGGTTTTATTAATTATAATTAATTAGTTTTTATTATATTTATTTGTTTTGGAGATGTTATAAATTATATTTATAAAAATCATATAAATCATAAATATTTATTTCTAAAAATTGGTGTTAAATATATAAAAAATATATATTATTCAATAAAATTTATTTACAATATTATTATTCATTTTAAAAATTTATATTTTTAATATGCACACATTTATATTTAATTATTTTAAATATAATTTTTGTTTATAAAAATATCTGATAAAGTATAACAAAATAATAATTGACTTTATAGAAAATTTACTTATCAAAAATAATTTTGTCAATATAAATAAATTGAAATAAATTTATTTGTTGATATGTTTCAATAATTTTTTTAAATATATATTGACTTTGTTAAATATTATCACATATAAATAATTATTTTAATTCTTTTAAAAAAAATTATTCATATGATAATAACTATTCAGATAAAAAATACGAATTTAATAAAACTTGATTTGTAAATCAAAATAAATCAGATTATCGATACTATACATGTATTAGCAAGTATTACATATTTGCTGAATATGATCTTTTTGTTTTCGGAGTCCCATAGCTTGTACCCTTTCAAATTTCTTTTGACAATAAAAACACAAACTTTTTTGCTCGCAGATTTAGTTTATCATCTTTAACTCCAAAGTAGGTCGGACATCCAAATACCCAACAAGCTATAGTCTTGAACAACTCCATCTGACCAAATATCCAACAAAATTTTACCTCCTATTGCAGTCTACAACAGTCTATTCATGAGATGGCTAGCATACACCAAAACCTCAACCCAAAATGATTTGTCTAATGATACATTAGACAACAAATATCGAATCTTCTCCAACAAAGGGCGGTTTAACTCTTTACCCATCCCAATTTGTTTTTGAACTGTGAAGTTTATACCAATATTATTATTCTGACCAAATTGCAGGAATTGATCCTTATACTCCTCAATATTATCAAAGTGGAGCACTTTGATCTTCCTGATAGTCTGCTTCTTCATCAAATTCTTCCACTTCATGAACAAATCTAGAATTTTAAATCTGTCTCATAGGATATACCCAATACGCCCAGATAAATCATCAAAAAAAGAGATAAAATACCGATGGCCTCTGAATGTTTGCTAATATTGCATATTTATTGTCACATTTTCACATTTTAACTATAATAAAACTCTGCTATTTAACTCTTTATTTATCTAATAGTGTGCAGGTCGTAATTAATGGAGAAGGAGAAGATAATCCCAGACATATCCCAATTAAATCAGATTTATATGGATTTATTTTCTTAGCTTGAAGAATCAACGAAGATATTGTTAAATCCAGAAGCCCAGAGAAAATCGTATCAAATAACATGGGATAACAAAAAGATTGGATGCTTGCGCTCAAAGATCTGCCTCAATAGCCAAATCTATGTCGCGAAAACGTGGCCAAATGCTGACCATTGGGCCAACACTTCTGCACTTTCTCCCACGTGCTTTCCCCACTTCTTTACTCCTATAAATTCAGTACCAGAGGCAAATGCAGAGCAGAGAAAGCTTAGGCTAGGATTCTATTCTTAGTTTAGTTTAGATTTTCTTTTCTTTTTCTTTTTTATGTAATTTTTTATTTTCTTTGTACCTTAGGTAGAAAGAGATTCATGAGAAAAAGAGAGAGAAAGTTGTATTAAGAGTGACATCGATGTAATTTTCCCTTCTTGCTTTCATTATTTCTTAATTTAATGATCTTGTTTTATATTATTCTTCTTCTTTTGGTTTTATTTCAGGGATCAACTGTATTGACCCTCTAGTTTTCTCCTCTTGTTTGTATTGCAATCCATATGAATCTAATAGGATCGGAATAGCCTTACTCCTGCAAATGCCACTGATGGCTCATGATGATGGATTTACTTCTATTTTTGTACCATTTCATGCTTAAACATAATAATTTTTGATGATGTAATGCAGTGTTGATGTTAATCTCCTCTTATGGACCATGCGATGATCACCTTCAAGTAAAACTTGGTAAGTTGATAAAGATCTAAGTTGAGGCAAGCATTAAGAGGTAAGTACGCTACTGGGAATACTTAGTAGATGTTAACTCTGAATTTTCTTTTCTTTTAATTTCTTTTAAAAACTAACACTTTCTCCTTCTATTTCTTCTCTCTTCCTGCTTCTCTTCTGATTTAGTTTTTCTTTCTTTTCCTTTTTCAAACAAAGAAGAGAATTTAACCGATTAGTGATTTAAAAATACCAAAACGCTTTTATCACATTCCTCCTTGTAGATCACGACCCGCTTAGCCACTATACTATTGCAGTAGAATTAAGGAAACTAGAGCACCATATTACCTTTTGATTTACAAACTTTATTTTCTTTGCACTGGTTTCACCTCGATTAGCATCCAAGCGATGCAGTCTTTGTAGGAGCCAAACACCAATGTAAACACAGTCAAGAAGACTTTCCGAGCGGGAAATTGCAGTGTCGAACTTCACCTTCGTCTTCTTGTCCAGAACATAATGTTCATCAAATTTCAAATTATAGGTAGTTGCACCTTCCAATAGTCCTTGCTTCACCAAAACTTGCAAAAGAATCTGTGCCAACATGTCCAAGTCTCATTTGCCATAACCTGGTAGAATCGTCGTCCAACTTTCTTGAATCTGCTAAAGTTTTAGTAACTGCACTACTTTTCAAGTAATACAGGTTATTGCGACGAATGCTTTTCATAACAATCAATTAGCCACTGGACATCTTGAGAAGCATTCTTCAAGAGTCCCTCTTAGGTCCTGTACCTTCAAAGCTCCAATTAAGATAATGTTCTTCTTCAATTGAGGAACTCACATCCTGCAACTCTCTCATCATCCCATTGAATGTTTTGATACAAACTGTATATATCCCTTCAATATGTCATGTGTCATCTCCAAACAATACCAAGACTCCATCTAGTTTTTCAAAACTAACGAATCACTCCTGCTTGGGACAAATGTGATAGGAAGCACCCGTATCCAAAATTCACTCAGATTTAACTGAGTAGCAAACAGTAGGGCTGATAGAAAGTGAAAATACAGATGAGTCAAAATCATTACCATCCGCCTTTGTGACATTAGCCCCTGATTTTGACTCCTTTTTCTACTTGAGCTTTGAACAATCAATTCAGTGTCCTTTTTAAGTAAGCACATTGATTCTTTTTCAATTGATGATTATCAGTTTTGGACTTTCCAATATCTCCCTTATCCTTCCAATTGTTCGTGCCATCAAACTTCACCACATCGATTCTTGACTGGTGGATGTTCATGGTCTTTATCGTGGACTGATTAACCTCCACAATCTCCTTCAGAAAACATCAACTACAATTCGAAAAACTAAACAAAAAGTATATCCAAATTAGATAAAGATCAAATTTTTACCTCAAAATTAAACCCTAGACGAGTTCCCAAAAAATCTTCTCTACACAACCCGATCCCAATGAAAAGAACCAACGTTGTTTGTTATATTCAGGAATCGATCTGACAACTAATCAATATAACTGATCTAATTGGCAAGGTCTGTGAATATCAGTGGGAGGTTTTCCGTTCAGTAGAACGTTCCTTAATTATAGAACCACCTTTCAATTACCTTTCTTGATTAAATGCTAATTAGACTAGTATTAGTCATCTCAATATACAGTAATATTTATGAGTATAAATATTTCAGTATAACCCTTATATAAAGAACGTTAGTTCACTTATACAACAATTGGAGTGAGGTACGCATGTAGCGGATCTCCTTAAGACAATTATGTCCCCCGCTTTGGTGCTAACGGGTTACTGGACGCTGGTCTCCCAAGATATAACACTCCTCACGGTATTTGGATAGCACTATTAAATCACCGTACGGTCAAACCGTAGCTAATGAGTATCTTCACAGAATTTCAATGTAGTATGACAAAGACAAATTTCAAGTTGAATATTTCTTTTTACTTTAGAGTATTATCCACTATAGAGAAAGGAGAGAAAGAAGAATTAATATCTTAGGAAAGAGATTCAAACAAAATTCTATTTAAGAATCTTTTGAATTTTCTAAGTCTTCTTTTAGAACAAATCTTTTCTTCTGATTTTTTCTTACAAAAATCTAAATTTTCAGACTGATTCTTTTCTCAGTTCTGAATTCTGTAAGAAGAAAAAGAGATGCTTTCGGTGTGTGTTTGTAATCCATGATGAGGATGCTATTTATATGGTTCCTGAGACCATTTGGAGGGCATAATAGTCCAGGAATAGTTGCGACGGTTCATGTCTGAACTATTGCAATTGTTCCAGACAGGAACCGCTGCAGCGGTTTCTTTCCAACCGTCGCGGGCGGGTGGGTTGGGGCGCGGCGCGGCGACGCGCACGGGGCATGGCATTTCCCTTCAATCGCGCTGTGAAAACTCCAAGTACCCAAAGGTTACGCCATTTGTTCCCATTTTTCTCTATTTATACACTTCAATTGTCCATCTTATATTCAATGTGAGACTAAATGCTTTTAGCTACCTTTAGTCTCCTTTAACTTTTGAATTAGGCAAACTTTAGACTTGAATATCTCATTCACTCAAAAACGGAATTAAACATGTACATATACTATGTTCATCCCGAATGGAAGGAGAACACACCTAGCCATTATCCGGTTGATTTTATCAACGGATCATGCCTTAATTCTGCTCAAAGATTCATGTCTTAATTCTTTATTTTTCTAACATTCCCCCACAATAAATGGAGATTCAAGAAATTGACACATAAAGAGACTGACTCTATAGTGAAGGTACTTTAGAAAAAAACTGCATCTGGATAAGTGAACTAGGTCTTGAACCTTCCTTAGCGAAAACTTTATCGGACTTACTGGCTAATCAGTGAACTAAGTCTTGAACTGTCAGCCGTTATGGTAAGCCAAGTCAACAAACTTCACACAGTAACTTTTCAAAATCAACTTTGGTTCTCAGTTGTGTCTATTTTGGCCCTAGAAATTCTTAATTTCAGAGAATATCTTTAGGGAATAACAACCTCCATAGAGATTTTCAAAGAGCCGACCCAACACTATACTCACATAGGTGATCGTCCTATTAAGAGTAGTCTATTCTACCCCATTTATTTTAATAACAAGATATAGACATCATTAAAAGTGTTAAGCTTATCCTTAATCCACTTGTAGAAAGCACTTGGGTGCTCCATAAGAATGGATTGGAGTCAAGCTCCTAAGTGTTTACTCGCAGAGTCAATTATAACTAGTTTTTTCTCTTGAACTTAGACCGTGGGATTTCCAGTCGCTAAGTGAGATTTTCATTAAGTTGACTCGGTAAGGTTAGGTTTTAGACTTATTTCTCTCGATGCACAGTTTATACGCTCTCCACTTAAACCTTTAGTAAACGGATCCCCTAAATTATCTTTTGACGACATAAAGTCAATAGAGATAATTCCATTTGAGAGCAACTGCTTAACAGTATTATGTCTACGACGAATATGTCTAGACTTACCATTATATAAAAAATTTTATTCCCTGGAAATCACTGCTTGATTATCGCAGTGAATGCATATGGCGGGCACTGGCTTTGGCCATAATGGTATATCTTTCAAAAATTATCGAAGTCATTCTGCTCTTCTCTAGCCTTTTCTAAGGCTTTGAATTTCAATTCCATTGTGGAACGGGTAATACATGTTTGTTTGGAAGATTTCTATGATACCGCTGTGCCTCTAAGAATAAATACGTATTGCTACTTAATTTTGGCCTCAGAATTTGCAATCCAATTAACACGCTGAATCCATCAAGTACAGACGGATACTGTCCATATCTCAAGGCATATTCTTTGGTATGTGATACGTAATCTAATACTCGTAGTAAAATAGTCCAATGATTATCACTAGTGTTACTATTGTATTTGCTTAATTTGCTTACAACGTAAGCAATATCGGGTTTAGTGTAGTTCATTAAATACATCAGACTTCTGATAATCTGACAATACTCCAACTGTCGTACTCCAGTTCTGTATTCTTGCGAATGTGGATGTGTGGGATAAAAAGATTTGTATTGAATCTTTCTATCATTTTATCCACGTAGTGAGAGTTGAGATAGAGTGATTCTATCTGGTATTTTTGTGATTTTAATTCCTAAAATTAGCAACCTCCAGATCCTTTATATCAAAATTGTTGGATAACATTCTTTTAGTGGACTTCATAACTTCAATATTAATCTCAAGTGGCAGCATGTCTCATTTACATATAGACAAACAATGATACATGCATCTCCAACTGTTTTAGTGTAAACACACTTATCAAATTCAATGATAGTGAATCCATCTTTGATCATGACACTTCGAATTTCTCATGCCATTATTTTTGCTCCCAACTTGGTCTTTTTAGGCAGTGGTGCTAGTGCCTTTGCAAGATACCCCAACATTTTGAGGTAATGGTAGGAAGGTTCCTTTCATGCCATAACTCAAATAGTATAAGACCAAGTTTCTTATGGGGTACTCTATTTAGAATATAATTTGCAGTCAATAGAGCTTTAACCCACAAGTTCTATGGAGTTTTAGAACTTATGAGCATGGAATTGACCATCTCTTTAAAGTTCTGTTCTTCTATTCAGCAATCCCATTTTGCTGAGAAGTATATGGTGTTGTAGTTTGACGAATTATACCAAAATTAGCACATAACTCACTAAATTCATTTGATTTATATCCTCTGCCTCGATCTGATTTTAGAATCTTTATATTCTTGTTGAGTTGATTCTCAACTTCGGCTTTATATCTTAGAAACATACTCATTGCCTCATCTTTATTGTTTAGAAGATACATATAATAGTATCTTGTACAATCATCAATAAAAGTAATAAAATACTTTTTCTCGTCTCTTGTTGGCGCAAATTTCAAGTCACACAAGTCGCTATGAATTAACCCTAAAGGTTCTATATTTCGATCAATTGAGTGAAATAAACTTTTCACGAACTTGGCTTCAACACAAATCTCATACTTGCTAATTTCTTTCAAGTTGAGTTTGGGAATATATCCTAAATTAGACAAGTTTTGCAAGGACTTGTAGTTCTAGCATGTCATAAAAGAGGGGACTTAAGCAAATAAACAGAAAATTTTCCTTATTTATGAGCTTTGGGTACAGATACACTGACTTTTATCCACTACAGCAACATTGGCCTTAAATAGTGTTTTTCATTATGTTTGCAAAGGGAAAACTTACAAAAAAGAGTTTGAGGAGCTAAATTACAAGTATTCTTAAAAAAAAGATTACAAGTAGATCTCCTCAGAGATTCTGGAGAAGTGTGCCGATAGGAGTCTGGTCAGCGCGCGACCACTTTGTCCCTTTGACGATGCGAGCGATGAGATTCCCTTCTCGCCTGGTTCCGGGAATCAGAGAATAGAAGGTTGGTAGAACCCTCTTGCTACTTCTCAAAACCGCCTTCTGTGAGGAATTCCTTCTCGCCTGGTTCCGGAGATTCCTTGAGGAAAAGAGGTTGTTAGGGTATCACCACCCTGAAAGAGAGAAGTATTTCTCTAAAGAGTCTCTGAATTCGAGAACGCACGGTGCATTGTAAAGAAGCCTCTGCTTGTGGAGTCCTCTCTTTTTTCTTCTTTGAAGTCTCTCCCGATCTGATCTCTGATCTGTCTGCCCCTGTACCCTTGATGGGCTATTTATAGGGAAAGCAAGGGTATAATCGTCCCCTTTGAAGATATGGAAACAGATTGAACCGAATCTGTTTGAATTTAGAAAGTAGCCTTGCTGCGAGGCTAGGATAGCTTCTGCGGAGCTAAGAAATGGCAAGTCGGTCGATTTTTCCGATTTGTTTTGATCCTTCCATCTCGTTGGAGGATTTTCTCTGATTCTCTTACTCGTTTCAAGAGAGTCAAGAGATTGCGGCAATCACCCGTCATATTTGAATCCTAATCGGATTTGATCAGATTGGATCCAATCTCATCAGGAGATTTGATTGGTCAAAGGTTGACCATATCAGGCTGATATCGGAGCTGCCCGCTTTGAAGCTCATAGCGGAGCTAGAGGCAATCCTTAGCGAAATCCTGAAAAGAGGCTTTTCGGCGAAGCTATCAGGTAGCTTCCTGGCGAAGTTGGATGATACTAGCCTCTCAATCGAGGCTATCTCCTTGGGCTAATGTAATGCTATATGCTAGCATTTTAGACCTGCTGAGGTCTGTTTAGAAACATCCCGGGCTCACTGTTCTGCTTGCTGGATCAGTGGAGTCCAAACCGCTTCCTTGTCCCCTGGAGGTGGGTGAAAACTGGTCTTCAGCTCGTCTGTCCCTTGTCTTTTGTAAATGTCAACAAGTTTAGACATCGTTCGGACCAATGAGAATCTTGTCTTTTTTAAGTGTCAACAAGACCCCCTTCAAAGTTTTCGAGAGTCTGCAATAGCTCAGACTCCGAAACACTTTGAACTGCTGTGATGGTATGTGGAGTATGAACGTCGCCATGATGGTTGAGTTCAGCTTCGCCTTCAATCCTGCTTTGGGATGAATTCGCCGAAGAATTGTAGTGGTTCGCGAGTAGCTTCGCGTCGGGGTAGCTCCGTATCTGAGCTTCCAAGAAATAAGTTCGCTTTGGAACTCCTGTTGCCTTTTCAAAGCCAACTGCCGTGGGGCGGTTACGAGGAGGATCATTCCTTCTTTTGCGCCAATCGAGAGAGATGTTCTCCGATTTGCACGTTTCCAAGGGAGGATATTCCCTTATTCAAGGCGCCATAAGTGCCTTTTATGAGGGAGACGTTTTCTCCCTTTGCACGGTTCCAAGGGAAAACCGTCCCTTCCATCAAGGCGCAATAAATGCCTTGAACGCGCTCGTGCTTCCACGCTTGGGGTGGTTGCGCTCAGGCCATGGGGCCTATAAATAGGACGCTTGAGGTCCTTCTGAAGAGAAATGTTTTGCCTTCCTTCTCTTCTCTTGGTTGTGAGAGATACTCAGATCTCTGAATTAGTGGGAAAGCCCACTCTGGTTGTCTAACTGGCCAAGGACCAGTAAGTCTTGATCGTTCAACGACTTCACCGATTTTAGGGAATTCATCTCCCTTAGTTTAGCTTTGACAGCTGCTTTAGGAATTAACTTCCTCGATCTTCATCTTGCACTTGGCTGATCTGCAGAGAAGGATCTCTTCATGGCTTTCTGCGAAGCCATCGTCTTGATTTGATCAGAGAAAGATCACTGCATGTTAAGTCCGCTACACAGGCAGAACTTAGGACTTGGTCTCTTCAAAGGTTGAGCCAGTCTTGCCATATTGGTGAATGTGTGTGAGACTGTGTCTGACTTTGCCATAGAGGTGAGGCTAGGACTTGGCGTTTGCTGAGCCAGCCCATGGTTGCTGTGCAGGCGGGGCTTATCCTCTGCTTTGACTGAAGTCGGATCACTTTGCCGCTGAAGAATCTGACTTAATGTTTTTGCAGCTCTTTCTGTGCTTGACTGCTAACTTGCTCCAATTTGCCTTGCAGTGAGCTATGCTTGCCAGTCTGGTAACTTGGTGGAAGAAACCATGAAATCGCCTTATGCTTCCCGGTTGAAGCTTTACTTTTAAGCAGGAGGAACAATTCGGGGCAGCGAGGTGCGCGTCCCAGAGGCTGTTGGCAGCCTCTTATCCGAGATGATTCGTTCTGAGGTGAGGCTGGCCGCCGCCTTTATCGGAGAGGATCCGCTTCAAGATAATGGGCGTCGCCTGTGGGATCGCCGGCATCATTGCCGACTTTCAACTTTGGTGGCCTTTGGGGGCGATCCACTTCAGGAAGGCGGGTATCGCGCCTGTTAGATCACTGGTACCACTGCCAATTCCCATTATACGTGATCTATCGTGTTGGCGGCGATAGGTTTTTATTGCCAGGCTTCAACAAAAATGGCCTGGCAAGATCTGCCATTTTGTGGAGAAAAATGACCGTGTCCTTGTGGCACCACTGATTACAGCCTTATGCAGGAGGAAGGCCCTTCCTGTCCCGTTGGTCTGGCCTGGGAGCAGATAAAATCGCTTGTATGCAAATGACCTTGTTAGGTAACTTGGTGTGTTAAACACAACTTTGATGTAATATCAAATGTACCCTTGCTTTTGAATCAATGAAAGTTCATCGTCTGATCATCTGATTTTTGCTTACTTTCACTGAGAGTTTGGCCATTGCTGGGCTAAACTGTGTGCGGAGCTAAGGACATAGTCCTTCCTTCGAATGATCTTCGCGAGACTGGTGTGTATCGCGAGCAGCACGCTTTTTAGAGGGCTAAGGTAGGTCTTTCAGCGAAGCCCTTGAAGGATTGTGCGAAGTCCGCACTTTTGCACTAGTGCGAAGTTAACTCTTAGTAGAGTTGAACCGGCGCTTCTCGGGAAGGCGCTTCGGGCGCTGTTTCGAATTAATTCGAAACGGCGGCATGGGCCTTTTTTCGAGGCCTCGTTTCAGGCGCTGATTGGCCTATAAAAGCCCGATCGGGCTGAACATGGAAAAGATCTCCTTTTTCAGAGAAATTTCTGTCTTTTCCTCTCCTTCTTCCTCCTTTACTTCAGAGTACTTCGAGAACTTTTGCATTTCTTCGATGGCGCCCAAAAGACGAGCGGGAAAAGAAGCAGCGACTTCTGCAGCGGAGGGCCCTCCTCCTCCGGTCATTGAGCGACCTGTCACTGGTAAGAGACTCTTCTCCCAGATTAGAGATGGTGGTCTTCCTCCTTGGAGTCGATATTTGACCATTAGGACGATCGAATATGATCTGTCCTTATCAGGGAATCATTTCCCTTCAACTTCCCTATTTGCTTGCACCAGGGAGTTAAGAACTGAACAGTTCTTCTTTGGGCTTTCGCACGAAGCCATAACTTGGGCCATCTCCGTACTGTTTGAGGAAAAGGACTTGAATAAGTCCTCTCAGTCATATGACTTTGACCATAATGCCCTTTTGATGACATCAGCCCTTAGGGCTATGCCACTTCCTGCTTTAAGCGAAGTTGGCGCTTTGGATATTTTCTGCAAAGATGCAGTCTTATCCATGAAGCGAAGCTTTTTAAAGCTATCGCCTTGCAGGCCCTGCTTGCTGGGCGAGGCTATGTCTTAGTGAATTTTTATGCTTTCGCATCCACTTAATTGGTGAACTAATCATAGCTCATTTCTGTTTTTGCAGTACATTACGCCTCCGGCCTCCAGAACAGTCTGTTCGGTCTAGCCAGTCGAGCAGGCGGAAGTATCAGCTTGCAGTTCTATGGGCAGGCTTCATTGTTCAGCGAGCCGAGCTCCCTTGTGCGGGATACGCTCATCCAGGGCGGTCGTCCGCAGGCCATGCGGAGCATCTTGACTACGGCTCCGCTTGAAGATATCGACCGTCAGGCTTACAGAAAGCCGACTTCATGTGTTGGGGATGCTGCACCTGATCCCGATCGCCAGCTGCAGGCCGGTGAGGGCCAGTGGATCTTCCAGTGGACGGCGAGAGATTCTATCTCCCGTCCACTAAGCGGCATTTCGCTTTGTCTTCTTTCGCGAGCGCGACTCAGGCTCGGAAGATGGCTTGGGGCGTGAGCCTAAATGCCGAGTCTGTAAGTGTTGGGAGGTTGACATTCCAGTCCGGCTATTCGAGGGCTGGCCATCCTCGTAGCATAATGGGGCTATACCCTGGGAAGGTATCGCGGGACCTTCCAGTAGGAGAGAACCCAGCTGCGGCGCCGACCTTTGGCACTCAGTTCTGCGAAGTTGACGGGAACTACCCCGCCACCGATTTCAGGACTCCCGGTTGGGTCCACCCTCTAGATCGTGGTGGGCGGAGTTGACCAACTATATCCTTACTCATTTTGAGGGGGACTTAGAGAGGTTAAACCTCCATGAGGCCGTCAGGGCGACCTGCTACGGTATCGAGATGAAGGTGGCGTGCTTCTACGCCATCCTTGAGTGTACTGCCCGGCCTCGGGGACTTTCTTCACCCCAGTGGTGAGTTGGGCATGGCCCTGCACGAGATGCGGGAGATCTCTGCTTTGCCCTTCGGGTCTCTTCCGTATGAAGAGTACTTTCCCTGTGAGGCGGAGTTGGCTATTCTGGAGAAGCAGGAGCCTGCTCTGCTCGAGACATATCGGGAATTGATGTGCCATTTGCACATTTGCTCCAGCATCCACACTGGTGGCAAAGGTAGCTCGAAGAGAGCTTGAAGAGCTGGGGGAATTACTTGTTCCCGGATATGACTAGTGCGCCTGAGGCAGCTCATTGCGGAGTTGCTGAAGAAGACATCTTGGCAAGGATGGAGGTGCATGCTGAAAAGGACATCGTCGTGGCAGAAGATGATGGTCCTTTCGGGAGGGTGATGTTCTTCGGAGCTTTCACCATCAGGCCCGTCGGCCTATGTCTCGCAAGGCGTTGCTGGCCGGCTTCTTAACCATCTGGTTAAAGAAGTGTGTCGTGCCTTCTTCTTCGGGTGACATCGTCCATCCGAATGTGCTGCTGCCTGCCGTCCGCTTGGTCCATGGCCACCGTCGGGTCTTCTCCCGGCCATGGTGTGTTGTATTCAGAGGGGCCTTCGTGCACTGACGGAGGCTTTCTGCAGGCCAATGGCGTCAAGGCGAGGGAAGGGTGCCGTCCTACCTTGTGACGGACCCAATCCTAGGGTAGGTTTACCATACACCTACTTGATGGCGTGGTTCGCCTTGCACTGCCCCAGTTTGATTGGAGCTGGGGAAGACCCTCCGCAGGGTGTTCAAACGGCACTTCTCCGTCGCTTTGAAGGTCGTTCGTGGCAGAAAACTTATGTGGCCGAGGCTCGTAAGTTAGTGCGTCGTTATGACGCTTATAGCCTGTTCCGTTGTTTTTCCTCGCCTGCGGGGTGCAGGATACAACGAGGAAATTCCATGATGTGGAGTCAGGGGGTCGGTCCCCATGAGTCGGGGTGTTTTCGAGTGGCTGGTCTGTATCCGGCCCTCGCATTTGCTGTACAGGAGTGGGGATACCTGCTACCTGGAGCCCTACGTCCCGAGCCGGTTTGCCCGCCAATTTGGGTTATGACCAGTTGTACGTGGGCAACCCCAATCCGGACCTGGCTTTCATGGGGAGCCTCATTGATGGGGCTCGTGCTTGGCGGTTCTTTACCGCGGATGGCACTGGAGCGTGGCTACGCACGCCGCGCTGAGGATCCCGGCCTTTGGACGACCCTGTGTTCTGCCAATGGTATGCGGCTTCGAACTCCACACCTGCTGGGTTTAATGCCAACCGTTCGGGTGTGAAGTTAATTTCTCATCGGATGAGGCAGAAGGCTTCTGATAAAATGGAGGGCAAACGAGTCCGTGTTCCTGGCATAGAGGAGTTCATCGCTGTAGAGGACAGCGGGGCTTCTGATGCAGGGAGCCCTCGCTTTGAGGTAAGGACGAGGGCTGATGCCCATGAAGCTGATATTCGTGAAGCCGGGTCTGGTGTAGTGGGGACAGCTCCCTCACAACATGTGGAGGAAGTGGAAGAAGAGGACTCTGATGTCCACTTCAAAAGGAAGCGTGGGAGTGGATCCCGTAGGAAGTCGTCGGCGAAGAGGCCCCGTCGCCAGACTCCTACCATCGGGTAGAGGGTGAGCCCTCTGCTGCGCCTCCTTCTGCTGCTCCATTAGTGGCTGGGCTGTCGGTTGCTGAACCGACTACTGGTAAGATTGGCCCCCCCATCTAATATGCCTTCAGTGCACTTTAAATTACTCATCATTTGCTTTTTGTTGCAGGAGCTGAGGAGCATGGGGAGAAGGGGACCAGTATGATCCTCTATTCACCTATAGGGCTGCAGCCAGCTCTTTTCCGCTCACTCGAAGAGTCTGGGAGTGGCGCAGCTGATGTCGGTCCTTTGGGTGTTGGGACCTCCAAAGGAAGTCCTGTGGAATCAAGCTCTGTTGAGTGGTCTGCAGGGGACTCGGCGGGTGAGAGCGGGCCGGCATTTACGTCGAGTCTGGTAAGAACTTTTCGATCGGACCCTGGATTCCGATGTGGCTGACGAGGTGACATCGGCCTTCGGTATGACTACGATCTCTTGGTCTTCGCTTGTTTGCTGCGTCTCCTTTTTTGACCTTGGTTTTGTTGCAGGTATTCGTCCCCAAGGTGCATCAGCTTCGAAGGAAGCGGAGGGTCCTCCTAAGGGTAGAGGGCGAGTCGAGTGCTTCGACCGCGGCGGATGCTGCTGTGTTGGACGCGCTGTATGGCGACCTCCCCTCTTATCAGCCCATGACAACTGAGAGGTCGGGGGTTGTGGAGACGGCAGTCCCACAGATGCCTTTACTCCGAGTGAGATGCCGGCGAGTATGGAGTTGAGGGTGATCACCAGCCCTGCCTCCCCAACTCAGGTGGTTGAGCCTGTTGCTCCAGAGGTGGTTGCCCGTCCTACCTCCGCGGTGGCTGGCGTGCTGGTGTCGCTGAGGACTCCGCGAGGTCACCTTTGGCTTGCCCTGCTGCTGTCGACGTTCCCGCTTCTTCTTCTACGGCGGTGTCGACTAGGATGGTAGATTGCTCCGAGGTTGTCTCAAGGGTTGATGAAGCTGAGAATGACTTCATCGGTAATCTGGTCGACAGCTTCTATAACAGTTTGGAGCAGACTATCAGTCTAGTCTTGAAGGGCTCGCCTGTGCCATTCTCGAAGCTGAAGATGGTCCTCTCCCGTGGCATTGAGTGTATCCGGGACTTTGAGGGGTATCACTAGGCTTTGCTCTGGAACTCCTGGTGGATAACCTTGAGAAGGATGTAGAGGAGTGGCGCCATCTCCATCGTTCCGACCCGACGTCTTTAGCTGATGAGCGGCTCACACATCTTGTCGCGCAAAGGCGCGAAGCTCGGCTTGCTGCTCAAGAGGCCGCTGAGGCTATCTCCTCTGACTTGAAGTCCTTGGAGACAGAGCAAGTAGAGGTTGGGAGTGCAATTGACGCTTCCACCAGAGCTCTTCTTGATTCCGAAGATAAGATTAGGATGGCCGAGGAGATGATCAGGAAAGCAAATCTCCTCTTATCCAAGGCTACACCGGTGCGTCTTGAAGAGACTGCGCGGCTTGAGCAGCTTAGGGCTCAAAGCGAGGAATTAGCACGGCGGGAGTCGTCACAGAGGGCGACTTTGGCGGAGGGTCGAGGCTCGTCTGGCTCAGGCGGTGGACTTTGATGAGGATGAGCTGAGATCACAGGCGCTGGCCCAAGCTGCTGATGACAGGAGAACGAGGCTAGCTTCGCTCGGGGATCGGATTCGATCTTACCATATACGCCTGTAGGCCATTGTATATGCCCTCCATGTATCCCATCTTTTTGGAATTTAATAAAAATTCTTTCTTTTGTCTTCTGCTGTTTGGATAATGAGACATGACTGTCTGTGGTTCAGAGGTCGCAATGACATAACCAATTGAGATGTTGCCAGTCTCGAGGTTAGCCCTTTGCGGGGCTAGAGTGAAGATACTTGCCTTTTGGAAATGTCATCAAGTATGAGGCCTGTCTTTTGTAAATGTCAACAGGGCTCGAGATTGAGACTTAGCTGTCTGTTGGTTCAGAGTCGCGATGCCATAACCAGTTGAGACACCACTAAGCTCAATGGTAGATGAAACTTGGCTATCTGCCAGTTCAGAGGTCGCAATGACATAACTGGTTGAGAAGCCACCAAGCTTCACAATAGGTTGATACTCGTCTTTTGTAAATGTCGACAAGTATCGAGACCGTCTTTTGTAAATGTCAACAGGACCGGGATCGAGACTTAGCTGTCTGCTGGTTCAGAGGTCGCGATGACGTAACCAATTGAGACGCCACTAAGCTCAATAGTAGATGAAACTTGGCTATCTGCCAGTTCAGAGGTCGCAATGACATAACTGTTGAGAAGCCACCAAGCTTCACAATAGGTGATACTCGTCTTTTGTAAATGTCGACAAGTATCGAGACTGTCTTTTGTAAATGTCAACAGGACTCGAGATCGAGACTTAGCTGTCTGCTGGTTCAGAGGTCGCGATAACGTAACCAATTGAGACGCCACTAAGCTCAATAGTAGATGAAACTTGGCTATCCGCCAGTTCAGAGGTCGCAATGACATAACTGGTTGAGAAGCCACCAAGCTTCACAATTCGGATTGGATTTGAAAAAGGTCTCGTCTTCTCGGGGAGAAACGAGGAAGTCACTGTCATAGGTTTAATGTTAACGTAACAACGGAATATGTGTGGTCCTACCATTCTATGGATGAGAATTGGTAAGTGACTTTGGAGGTCTCACTCTCATGAGGAGAAATGAGGGGACTGTGCTGTCATAGGTTTAATGTTAACGTAACAGCGGAATATGTGGTCTTACCATTCTATGGATGAGAATTGGTAAGTGATTCTGGAGAGGGAATCAAGTGGGAGCAGATCCCTTGGGATTTTAAGCAAACCCCCAACCACCAACAGGTTTGGTATGCTTGGAGAAAGAGAGAGGCTCTCTTTGTGCGCATTTCGGAACGCGCGGATCTCGATCAGAGGTGTAATGTTAACATGATAGAGAGAAGGATCCTCGATTAAGGATAATACTTCTTTAAGAATTTGCATTGATCGGCATCATGAGTAGGTCGCCATCTGCAGTTGTAAGGCGGTATGCTCCGTTTGAATAGACTGTCTCTATCACAAACGGTCCTTCCCATTTAGGCTGAAATTTGCCTTTGGTCTTGTGTGTCATGATCATCGGTCGTCTGACGGCTAAGACCAGGTCTCCTTTCTGGAAGACTCTCTGCTTGACCTTCTTATGAAGGCTTTTGACATCCGAGCTGATATAGCTCGATGTGTTGCTGAGCTTGCAGCCGCTTCGTCCCAGGGCTTCGAGCTCTTGAAGACGCAGGCGATCATTGTCTCTGATGTCATCTTAGTAGTCAAGGCTACCCGCAATGATGGCACCTGGATTTCCAATGGGATGACCGCTTCGCACCCATATACCAGGGAGAAAGGCGTCTTGCCTGTCGGTGTCCGAACCGTAGTCCGGTAAGCCCAAAGGCATTCACCGAGCTTTTCGTCCAATCTCGCTTGTTCGAGGAGACAAACTTCTTGAGCAGCTTGATGATTGTCTTGTTAAATGCCTCTGCTAAACCATTGGCGGCAGGATTGTAGCTGTTGAAGCCATATTCTGAATTCGGTATTTGTCGCAGAACGATAGAATCCTTGGCTTATGAATTGAGGACCATTGTCGTGGATGATCCGCCTGGGGACACCAAATCGATGGATGACATGGTGTTGATGAAGCTAACCAGATTGGAGGTTTTAACTTCGGCCAACGGTGTGGCCTCTGCCCATTTTGAGAGTAATCGGTTATTGCCAGGATAAACCGGTGACCTCTTGCCGAAGAGGGACTGATTGCCCTACGAATCGATTCCCCATGCTTCAAATGGCCATGAAGCAACAGTAGGGTGGAGCAAATCTCGAAGGTTGGTGTATGAAGTCTGCATGGATCTGGCATGCCTTACACCTTCGTGCATATTGGGTGGCCTCGGCCATCATGGTCGGCCAGTAGTACCCCAGTCTGTGCAGCCTGTCTTTAAGCTTTGGACCTGGCTGGTGGTGAGCTCCGCAAATGCCATCATGTGCTTCTTTAAGCACTTCCTGTGCCTCTGAATGGGAAAGGCAACGGAGGAGGACACCGTCATATGAATGACGGTAGGTTGAGTGTCTTCATAGTAGGATCATAGTAGAAACGGAGCGACCTTCGTCTGATGGACGCTGCTTCTTGGGGTCGTCGGGAGCAGACCGTGCAGAGCGTAGTCAATGAGAGGGAAGCGCCAATCCCTCGGCTCAAGATCCACGG